>JAENPR010002690.1:0-46612 GCA_018135685.1 Themeda triandra | reverse complement strand
GACATTAAGAGATAGATGCTTTGCTAACTTTTACTCCCCGCATATGATCATGCTTGTGGGTCAAACATTCTCATAGGACCATCATATTGACTAGGTTGTTGATAAATGTGACATAATTTCCTACTCTTTCATGCTTCATGCCTTTCTATCTAAAGTACTTAGAGGTTTAACTTGGAAAAACGTCATAAAACCATAGTAACACACCCTCAATAAGGCTTAATTACCCACCACGGCCATATGCATTGAAATTCCAAAAAACCTTCTACATAAGCTACTTGCTTGCATTGAGTTTGGTTAAGACTTGTAGAACCTTTGTTAGTGTTTGTCGGCCCTAAGGTCAAGATCCACATCACCAAATAAGCCGCTTCTAATCCGGAGGCTGCGAAATATGCTACTCCTACTCCGGGAGTACGCATCTAACTACCATTATTATCTTGCTCCTACCTCGGGAGTAGCATCTCACCATTCATCATTTATGTCGCTCCTACCTTGGGGAGCACGCATCTTACCCCTGCAGATTATGCCACTCCTACACTAGGAGCGCGCATCATCATCCATACCACCATTATTGTGCTGCTTCTACACTGGAAGTACGCACCTTCACCATCTCCATTATCCAGATTGCTCCATACTCCAAAGTTAGAAAGTCTCTCTCATATTATCATTTGTTAGGTGAGACACACCCCAAAAGGCTAGGCATCTATTGAGATAGAGCAAAAAAAAAAGAGATTGATAATAAAGAGCTAGCCTTGTCTCAATAGAAGTAGAAAGAGAGTAGCATCAAAAGAAGGAGCAATCTCATCCGTCATACATCCAAATCCTTTTCATCATGTAATACCCGATTTTAAGGACAAAACCGAGATACACACCATATGTGAGTCTTAGAGATCAAATCTCACATATAGCTACAAATAAGGGGTGATATCAAATAACAATGCTTAACGTACTCGGTAAAAGAGATATAACCTTGAAATAATCGAGCGGAAAGACAACTCTAAACTTCGGGTATTGACTTCACTCCACCGGATCCAACCGATGGTTGACAACAAGCCTAAACTTCTCTGAAGTGTGGGGGAATAGCAAGAGTGAGTCCATGTCGAACTCCGCAAGTATAGCAACAAGTATAGATCCCATATTCTCATGATCAATGTAACATAAATAATGTAGAGCATAAAACGGTAAGCAATGAGCATGTTAACAATCAAAAGTCATCATCTTAATGTAAGGATTCAAGGCTCGTGTCCTTGAGCAAGGCTAGTATACCAGTTTAATAAACTTTGCGCAACGGTGTACCCTTTACTGTGAGTCGTGATTTACCCCTTTCGCCCGAGGTGATCGGCCTCTTAGCCCACTACCCGAGAGAAGGTCAAGGCGGGGTTCACTATGAAGCCTTTCAAAGGTTCGATCTAACAAGTTAGGGCCGCTAAGGTTTCCTCAATAAAAGCATGAACCCTACCCGGGATCATACAAGGCAGAGCCCCTCTTGTGCCCTTTCGGGTAACCACTAACAAGTTAGAAAAGGTCCTCATACTGAGCTAAAGCCAGAGCCATATAGCTCTCTGGTTGTACTATAAATCACGGAGGTTCTCTTACAGACAAGATCTTATGTTGCTAAAAAGTCATCTTTTAACGTTCATTGCATAAACATTAATCAAGTCACAAGATCATGATCACGAAATAAATCCCAAGCTATACTTGCCTTAAATTTAGATCCTTCTTCAACTCCAAAACTTCGTAGAACTACTTCTTGATCTTCAACTTCTTGATTGCCAACGTAAAATTCACCGACGGGACACGATCAAAACACCACTCAAGCAATCTATGCAATCATACACGAAGCAAACAATAGGACTAAATTAGAGCAGTACACCAAACATAATAAAATAGTTTGAAAATCTTTTAGAACTAATCTATACGTCACTATGATCACACAGACGTAAAGATCACCAAAATCGAAGCTACGTGGCGAAGATATGAATTTTCAAAGATTTTCTATATACTAATAATATGCATTAAATATGAGCTCGAAATCTAAAAGGTACAAATGAAACTAACAATGGCACTACTGCATAACTTACTTAACTTACGAATCCAACGCATTTTGAATGGACAAAAACGGAGTTAAAACAAAGATTTTATGAATAGAACAAGATGGAACGTATATATGTGTATTTGCTTGTATTTCGAGATTTGTTTCTATGAAGGAAAACGGCAAGAAATTGTATGAATTATGTCATCAAGGCTAGCATTTATCGTCAGCAAGCTAGCAAGGCAAGGCAAGGTGCACGGTGGCCATGGCCGGTGATGAAGCTTCCATGTAATCAAGCGTATATACACGTCTAGGATTTATTATATACAAAAGGAATATGAATATGGATGAGCTCTAAAGACATATATACCATGAATATATTGACATAGAGCAGAAGATGACTTGCATTGATCTATAAGACACCGAGCAGAATCTTGAATGAAGAAATAAATGATGCATGACGATTAAGGATGAGGCGCGCAGAAATATATATATTTGACACATGCAAAAGCACGCACTAAGTAGTCAAGGCATGAGGTGTAATTAACAGAGAGAAGAAAAACATGGGATGCTCGGCTCAGGATGATAGTAGGCATAAACGTATTATCATGGTATTTCTAGATTTATTATTGTAAAGAAAAACGGCCATAATACGGGATCATGTGCTTGTGTCATTGCGATGCCATGAAAGCAAGCAAGCTAGCTAGACATACATGGCGCTCGGTGCATGGCCTTTGCCGGCTTAGGAGCTTCTCGCCTACGTGCTGCGGTATGACGAACAGCTTGTACCAACAGAGAGAGGATGGCAAAGCGATCTTACCAGAGACGAAGAGGATGGAGTCGATGGTGAGCTGTGGACGACATGCGGCTGCATGCAATCAGGGTCCGACGACGGCAACCTGTGTTGATCGGCAACTACGATGAAGACACGACCACGGCATAGAGAAGAAGCGAGCAATGGAGTTTCAATGGAGATGATGAAAGCAATGTATACGATTCTGGTAGAAGCATGGGAAGCTGGTCTCACCTATGTCGATCTCGACGGGCAACCAACAAAAATAGCTTGGAGCTCGAGGGGCGGACGGTGACCACCTGCAAACCAACCGGTGGCCATGAGCGAGTGCAGAGATCGAGAGGGAACAAGAGAATGATCCTTAATCTTCTCACGGTTAGCTAGCTGAAGCTCGGTGACTTGCCGGACGTCGTCGATCGTGCTTGGTCTGCTTCGTCCTCGTAGAACCAAAACGGGCGGCTGCTGTTTGCTATCTAGGGCGAAAGTGGTTGCACGAGAGGTTTGGTGGGCGTGCGAGGAACAGAGCGGCGGCGTGGCTCGAGGCTAGGGTTTAGGAACGACGCGGCGCTGGCGCTCAATATATATATGGCGAGAGACCTGGGCACACGTCAAACATCCGGAAGGTTTTGGTGCCGTGGTGAAATCATGAGTCGGAACCGAGTCCGGATGCGAGTATATATGTCGGCAGAAGAGACGTACGCGTGTACGTACACGAGCTTGCTAGCTTTGAGCAAGGATATCAACTATACGTAGCACCTTCTTGTATGTATATTTGGGCATGCGTACGTGCTAGCTTGGGCCAAAAGCTAGGAAAGGAGTGAGGAAGGGAAAGAGATCCTTTTCTTTTATTTGAAATCATTTTCCAAAGAGGTTTTCAAATCTTTTTGAACTCGTTTTCAGATTTGATCAAAACCAAATATCATGGAATAAAATATGCAGCAGCATGAATGCACAAGCATGTTTCTAACCCTACGATGAATTTTAATTTAGTAAAAATATTATTTTACCTAGGTTTTCATGAGCACATAAAATTCAAATTAAATCATTTTTAATCTATTTTCAAAAATGCGGAAATTTGGGGTGCTACAAGTCTACCCCCTTAAGATGAATCTCGTCCCGAGATTCGGAAGATGATAATAAAAGAGATGGGAACTCTGTCTTTATTCGATCCTCATTTTTCCAAATTACATCTTTATCTGCTTTCATAGAGCATTGCACACCTTAAGTACTTTTCCATTGAGAGTCATCGTGAGGCTTCAAAGTCCTTGGCTAACTAGTTTGCACAAACGTGACCGCTTCTTGTATTGGGCATCTCCAAACCCGTTTGTTTCTATTCACCCATATCTAAAAATTCAATATCCACTTTACTATCCTCGTTATTCACACCTTCGAATAGGTGATCATGCTCAGGTGCAGGTTGAACACCAACATACTCAATTCTTTCCCCGATGGTGTTCTTAGAAGTAGCGAACGTTGGGCATAATTGATCACTCCTTTACAAGCTTGATTAACCACCCATTTCCAAGGATAACATCTATTTCCATTGACTCCAAAACAACAAGGTTTACTACGAACTCCGCACCCTTTATGTCAAGAATAACTTTTGGACATATGCGGTATACCTTCTTTTCTCCTTCGGAAAGTTAACTATTATGGGTTTTCTTATCGGAAGCATAGTCATCTTATGATCTTCTACATATTTTCTAGATATGAACGAATGTGAAGCCTTGCGGTCAAACAAAACCATAGCGGTTGTCGAACTTACACCAATGAATCCATAAATGACCTCCTTAGCTCCATGAATGGTAATCATATTCACATTGTTCAACCTTCCATGAATGTACTTTCGCTCTAACTTATTTTCTTGCTCCTGCTTATTATGGACATTCTGTTGCGGCTCATCTTGTTGATTACGGATGTGGTTACTCTCGGTAAGCTTTCCAACACAACCATTCTCATAGTGTTCAATTCCACCACAATCATAACCTTCCTCACTAGTAGTAGTACTCTCCATCATGGTGATGGTAGGAGGTGGCAGCCGTAGCTCTCGAGAGGTAAAATGTTGCACTTCATCATTAGGTTGTTGAAACTGGTACTGATCCTGATCTGTGCTACTATGCAGATCCATAGAGTGTGACTGATATGTTGGTGGTGCAGCAAAACCAAGACAAGTGTTACTACCTACAGATCGATGTTGCATCTTCCTTCTTTACACATATTGTCAAGCACAATAGCTCGATTTACCAATGTTTGGAAATTGGGGTATTTGTTGCCAGCCAACTGTAGTCTAAGATCATAATAAATACCCTTGAGAAAAAGACGTTGCTTATCAGCATCCTCCCTCACCTCATTGGGAGCATAACAAGACAACTCGACAAACTTGTCATGATATTCACTAGCAGTCATAGAGCCCATCCTGAGAGATCTAAACTCCTCCTGCTTGACTTCTACCAAGCCATCTAGAATGTGGTGTGCTTTGAAGTCCTTCACAAACTCTTGCCAAGTGATCGCAGGAGCATTATTGGGACGTGAAGACTGATAAGATTCCCACCAAGTTTGAGCTGCTCCACGTAGCTGCCTAGAAGCATACAACACCTTCTCGTTGATTATCACACCGAGCAATATTGAATTGTTTCTAAACAACACGTAACCAGTCATCAGCCTCCATTGGATTAGTGGCGTGAGAGAATGTCGGGGTGTCCCAGCATATATTCACTACGCTTGTTAATAGGTGGTGCTTGTTGCTGGTTGTTCACCACATGTTGGACAAGAGTCTGTAGCAGTTGAGTTTGTGTCGTCAAGGCTTGCTCTATAGTTGAAGGATTTGTTGCTGGCGGTGGATTGGAGTTGGTAGCATTCCTTCTTGCATCTTGTGATGCACTTCTCCTGGTAGTAACCATCTGTTTTGAACATGAATGAATTAGGATTCAATCATTGTTAGCATTCCCGAGATGCAACTTCATGAGATGACAAGATAAGACCCAAGAGAGGTAAGAGAAACCCAATGGCAGAAATGTCTAAATTCTTTATCTTGGCTACCCCCTAAAGAAAATATCAACTAAGGGGACAAAAGAGTAGCTTAAGCCTTCTTCCGAGTGAGTTTACTATCATAACGAGCTTCGATATCCAACAAAAACTCATGTGCAGGCCTCAACAAGTACTCTGAAATTTCTCGCGAGCAGAATTACAGCAGTGCAGTAAAATGACCATAACTCGAGTTCTGTTAATCCAATGAAGTTATATCTTATACCAATGGAAAACTTATGAAATCCTCTAAAACTTTCTTATTGACCACTTGTTCAGATTCTGAAGTTTAGGTAGCCGAAAATAGACAAACACAGAGACTTCTCAGAACTTCTAGACAGCATGGAAACGTCAGGTTGCCACAGACATAATTTCCAGCTCTAAAAGATATGGAGGTGGTTGATATGGCATTGGAAAGGGACAGAAGTCTACTTTTTCCCAGAAAAGTTTCATAACCATTGCTCGAACAGGTGAAACGTTATGCCCAGATCATCACCGACTGCTCCAGATTTCTGACAGCACAAACCATCATCTTGTGGTTTCCATAACTCCCAAACCAGGGTAGCTTTGATGATAATTCTTACACTTAGAGAAAATTGATGAAGTATACTATTATCCAGAATTGTCTCATGATTTTTGTTTCTCGAGATCAGAAGTAGGAACCAAAGAAGATAGATTGCTCCGGAAGATAGGATAGGGAAAACAGGAGAAAACCAAACCCAACTATCTATTCAATACTCCTCATGCCTTAGGCCTATAAACTAAATGAAATTGTGAACTAAACCCACAATATCATTACACTCATTACAAAGATCCAAAGCAAGCATAAACATAAGCACAAAGCGACTAAGCACTTCAAATTCACAAACCACACATTGAGACTGACTCTACTAGCTTCGCGACTAACGATTTATTATATAGGGGACACTAACTCCTACTTCTTGGTCACGGTGTGGCTACCCAATCACCAGGGTAGCATCTCTTGCGTGGGATTGAGCGGGTCATGTCTTCCACTTCATTTATCTTGGGTAATCCAACACGACTTCTCCACTCATCTATCTCATCAAGAGCTTCCTCATAGTGCTGCCTTACTTCTGCCAGCTCTAGTTGACTATCTTCTAGCCTCTGATGCAATACTTGTATGGTCAGGGCCATCTCCTTTATTTGTTCATTCCGCTCTATGCAAGGGTCAGCCATAACACTTTGCAACTCTCCTGGTGACCATCGAGGAAAATACTTTTGCATGTCATCCATTCTGTGGTTCTGTTAGATCATAGTTCCATCTAGTGAAGCATGGTCCCTCATAGTTGATGCTATCGGTCTTCTCGTTACGAACCATCTAAAGAGAGAAGACTTAGAGATTGAGACCAAGGTTTTTATTACGGAGGAGAGACATAAGTGAGAATAAAAGTTTAGAGAGATAGCAAGGAATCATCGATAAGAATGAAGACTTTCAAACAAGCATCAAAGAGGAGATGAATATCAAGGCTAGAGATATAACGAGAAGGAAATATCAAGGTATATAGAACAAGGTTGTTCTAGCAATTCCAAAACACTAAAACGACCGTTTCTAACTAGGCTTGCGTCCTACGGTCGAGATGAGCTGATACCACTTGTAATACCCGATTTTAAGGACAAAACCAGATACACACCATATGTGAGTCTTAGAGATCAAATCTCACATATAGCTACAAATAAGGGTGATATCAAATAACAATGCTTAACGTACTCGGTAAAAGAGATATAACCTTGGAAATAATCAGCGAAAGACAACTCTAAACTTCGGGTATTGACTTCACTCCCACCGGATCCAACCGACCGGTTGACAACAAGCCTAAACTTCTCTGAAGTGTGGGGGAATAGCAAGAGTGAGTCCATGTCGAACTCCGCAAGTATAGCAACAAGTATAGATCCCATATTCTCATGATCAATGTAACATAAATAATGTAGAGCATAAAACGGTAAGCAATGAGCATGTTAACAATCAAAAGTCATCATCTTAATGTAAGGATTCAAGGCCGCTCGTGTCCTTGAGCAAGGCTAGTATACCGGTTTAATAAACTTTGCGCAAAGGTGTACCCTTTACACCGTGAGTCGTGATTTACCCTTTCGCCCGAGGTGATCGGCCTCTTAGCCCACTACGAGAAGGGCGGGGTTCACTATGAAGCCTTTCAAAGGTTCGTCTAACAAGTTAGGGCCGCTAAGGTTTCCTCAATAAAAGCATGAACCCTACCCGGGATCATACAAGGCAGAGCCCCTCTTGTGCCCTTTCGGGTAACCACTAACAAGTTAGAAAAGGTCCTCATACTGAGCTAAAGCCAAAGCCATATAGCTCTCACAGTTGTACTATAAATCCCGGAGGTTCTCTTACAGACAAGATCTTATGTTGCTAAAAAGTCATCTTTTAACGTTCATTGCATAAACATTAATCAAGTCACAAGATCATGATCACAGAAATAAATCCCAAGCTATACTTGCCTTAAATTTAGATCCTTCTTCAACTCCAAAACTTTGTAGAACTACTTCTTGATCTTCAACTTCTTGATTGCCAACGTAAAATTCACCGACGGGACACAGTCACAAAACACCACTCAAGCAATCTATGCAATCATACACGAAGCAAACAATAGGACTAAATTAGAGCAGTACACCAAACATAATAAAATAGTTTGAAAATCTTTTGGAACTAATCTATACGTCACTATGATCACACGGACGTAAAGATCACCAAAATCGAAGCTACAGTGGCGAAGATATGAATTTTCAAAGATTTTCTATATACTAATAATATGCATTAAATATGAGCTCGAAATCTAAAAGGTACAAATGAAACTAACAATGGCACTACTGCATAACTTACGAACTTACGAATCCAACGCATTTTGAATGGACCAAAACGGAGTTAAAACAGAGATTTTATGAATAGAACAAGATGGAACGTATATATGTGCATTTGCTTGTATTTCGAGATTTGTTTCTATGAAGGAAAACGGCAAGAAATTGTATGAATGATGTCATCAAGGCTAGCATTTATCGTCAGCAAGCTAGCAAGGCAAGGCAAGGTGCACGGTGGCCATGGCCGGTGATGAAGCTTCCATGTAATCAAGCGTATATACACGTCTAGGATTTATTATATACAAAAGGAATATGAATATGGATGAGCTCTAAAGACATATATACCATGAATATATTGACATAGAGCAGAAGATGACTTGCATTGATCTATAAGACACCGAGCAGAATCTTGAATGAAGAAATAAATGATGCATGACGATTAAGGATGAGGCGCGCAGACATATATATATTTGACACATGCAAAAGCACGCACTAAGTAGTCAAGGCATGAGGTGTAATTAACAGAGAGGAAGAAAAACATGGGATGCTCGGCTCAGGATGATAGTAGGCATAAACGTATTATCATGGTATTTCTAGATTTATTATTGTAAAGAAAAACGGCCATAATACGGATGATGTGCTTGTGTCATTGCGATGCCATGAAAGCACTATACCAAACTGGAATAGCCTTGACGGCTAGAAATTTCCTTGGCAGCCAAAATGAAACCGCCAAGGAAAATACAATTTCCTTGACTGTGCTATTGGACACTCAAGGAAGCATATATACCTTGGCGGTCTACGTAAACTGCCAAGGAATTTAGGTGTTTCTTTGGCGGTTTTAACAAACGGCCAAGGAAATGACTCATTTCCTTGAGTGCAATTATAAACGGTCAAGAAAATCACTATTTCCTTGACTGTTATTATAGACCGTCAAGTAAATTATCATTTCCTTGAGGGTTATTGAATTTTCTTGGAGGTTCGCAGTGAAGGAAATGGTTATAAGAATTTTGGTGACTCTGTCAAAAAAAAAACAACAATATCTTAATGGTGTCCAAAAATCTTAAAATTTGGCATGAGATCATAATATGATTGTATTATCTTGCTATAAAATTTTCAAACCATATTAACAAATTTGGCTATACATTATTCACGAATGGCTAGATCTCTCACATAGCTCTCACATAGTTCATACTATGTAAGACATGTTTCCATTTTGTGAACCATGTATATTCCAACTATGTTGAAATGAGTTCAAAATTTTTGTGCTAGCATGCCAACCTAAGGTATGGCTCCACACAAAATCTTAGTTTTTTTTATCAATTTTGCTTATTATTATATTTTTTGTGCTAAACTAGAGAAAGGATGTGGAATTACCCTTTCAAAATAATATAATTTTTGATCCTCCTCCATCAAATTAGGTTCGTTGGACCATATGAGACTAGGTGTAAAAATTTCGTACCATTTTACATCATTTCGGTGGTAGTCTCAGTTCCACTTTTGATTATTTCGTAATGTGACGCAGAAATTCATTTAAACGATAGAAAATAACAAACCATATCTAAAAAACCCTGAAATTTAGTTTTTCCTTAACTTGTGGTACGTACAAGTTTGAGAAAAGAATTGAGGCACATACAACATCGAAATGCACGAGAGTTGTGGAATTAGAAGTCGTAGTCAGAGATCTATGAAAATGAAAAGGCAAAATAGAAAAACGGTAACTGGCTAACAAAACGTTTGTTCAGCCCAAAAATAAAATTGGCAAACCCATGTTAAGAACGCCTCGCCCTGGACCGTCCGATTGGACGGACGGACCCTGATCCAAACCCTAGCGAATAAAAGTTGGCCCCTCCCCGCGTCAGTTCCCCTCCCGTGAAGCAGCCCCTTTCCCTTTCCTTCTTCACTTCCCTGATTCATTCACGCAGCACATCTACCGCTCCCTCCCATGTCGCTCATCCTCTTCCCCAACCACAGCCCTGGGCCATCGGCGCACTCCGGCACGGCGAGGCGGCAAGGCGCGCACTGCGCGGGGCCGCAGATCGACAACAGCTCAACTACTTTAGGGCCTTCGCAAGCAGGCCGGCGCTCAGCACAATAGCTCGGGCGGATCTGGCGCGACGTGTGGTGGTGATGGCCTGAGCTCGGGCAGATCCGGCATGAGATGTGGATGGGCGACCTGGGCGAACGCGAGGCACTACGGCACCGGTGCCGGCACCTGCGAGCTTCGCTAGATCCAGCCCAGGATGAAGCACCCATCTGCCTTCGCTGCTCACCATCAACGAGGTGACATATTCTATTAGTTGAATCTTCGATCTAGATTGTGTGTTGATCTAATACTAGTAGTGCTTGTCTTATCTAGATTTGTGTGATGATTTAGTACATATAGTCGAATCTTCGATCTCCTACCGTGCTGGTGCTTTCATGTTGAACCTAGTATTTAAATAAATAGTACCTGGGTTGCAAATGTAATTTGCCATTACAATCTTAAAGTCCCTGAATGCCCAGTCAAGCTTTTGCAGTAAAATGCTCAACTCATCTGCTTCCGATTTGCATTATTATAGCTGTAACTTGTCCAGTGCTTCCAATTCACATTATTTTAGCTGTAAAATGCCCAGCGCATGTGAGATCGATTCCAAGTTTTCCAGTATAGACTACAGAGTGGAGTAAGCCTGCATTTTTGTTGATGACTTGGGATGATCGCTGGTCAACAGCATCTGGCATGGATTTTTTTTTTTAATTCCCCAACATTTCTACCTATTTGTTTGATTCATATCTGGTCAACAACAGCTGGTCCATGTATCTATCTGTCGATTAGTAAAATCAAGATGTTAGTGGCATGTGCATGTGCATGCGTGTTGAGATTCTGATAAAGTAGTTGTACAAGTCCTATGTTTGGTTCTATTTTTCACCTATATTTTCTGAGTCATTAAATATTTAAAAGTCATTCTATGCAAACTCTTATAGGTTAATTAGCTTTGTGATACAGAACCTGAAACATGAGGCTAATATTCTATTTGGCAGCTTTAGATACTTATTTATTTATTCAGCAGTCTTGATTCCAGTTTGAAAGAAGCATTTTGGGTATTGCTAAAATGAACTTCTGGTATCTATTGACATGTCCAATTATCTAGGAATCCACAGCAGGTTATTTGTGGGTTGCTGCATGTCCTCACTATGCTCAGTTCAGCCAACTGCTGCCTTTGCTGCCTGCCCTCCCTGCACTAATTTTTGCAGATAAGTTCTCTTATCTCATCCCCTAGCACTCCCTTTCAAGCCTTTGAGTGCTATACTGTTACTTTTGTTCTAGTGCTTCATTGAAATTGAGTTACATGATTGAAATTGTACTGTAGGACAACAAATTTCGAATGCTAAGTTTGGAAGAACAAGTTCATTGTTAATTGAATTTTTAGCTAAGTATTGATTAAGTAGCATGAGACGATGAGCATGCTTACAATTGTCTTAATAGAAATTAATGCTGCACTTATCCAGTACCATAGACACATTGGGCATAAGTTATTGTTCCATCTATTTTAATCATTATGAATGGTTTTTTCCCTGTTGATTTGTTCATTGGCAGGTTGCACGTGTGGAGCAAGCAATGAGAGGAAAGTAAGGGACACCTGATTATTTTCGTGGTGCATGTTATTCAACATCATGCTGAAAATCAGCCCAACCAGATTGAGTTATTAGATGATAGGTGATGTAAACTGAATCTGCTTTGAAAAGTATGTATTTTCAGGACCTGAAAAACTAGTTATTAGGAGTTATGGAGTATCTCGTTGTAATATTCGTATGGATATGTTAATGTCAATATAATGGTTGGGCTCAATAACAAAATGTTTATATGCATGTCATCATGTGTCAATTGAGCATAGTGACTGGAATACTAGAATATATTGATTATTGCAATTATTATTTTTTTACTGCTAGTATAGATTTCGTTGGGGGCTGGCTGTCAAGGAAATGAGAATTACCTTGAGGTCAATGGCAGCCAAGGAATCACAATTTTCTTGGAGGCTAAAGGCAGCCAAGAAAACAACTATTACCTTGACGGTCTAGCTAATTTTCTTGGGGGTTGCTGGCACTCAAGAAAACTATTTTCCTTGGGGGTTGTCGACACTCAAGCAAACTACTTTCCTTGACGGTCATAACATTTGCTTGGCACACCAGCAAGTTAAGTCTGGTCGTAGTTTTCTTGGCTAGCCTCAAGGATGATTTCCTTGAGTGTCAAAACCGTCAAGGAAAGTAATTTCCCTTAGCTTCTATCCTTGAGTGTGTTTGCTTGACGGTTTTTGGTCAAGGATTATTTCCTTGGCGGTTTAACCCCTTTTCTTGGCGGTTTTTGGCACTCAAGGCAATTCAGAATTGTGGTAGTGAAGCAAGCAAGCTAGCTAGACATACATGGCGCTCGGTGCATGGCCTTTGCCGGCTTAGGAGCTTCTCGCCTACGTGCTGCGGTATGACGAACAGCTTGTACCAACAGAGAGAGGATGGCAAAGCGATCTTACCAGAGATGAAGAGGATGGAGTCGATGGTGAGCTGTGGACGACATGCGGCTGCATGCAATCAGGGTCCGGCAATCAGGGTCCGACGACGGCAACCTGTGTTGATCGGCAACTACGATGAAGACACGACCACGGCATAGAGAAGAAGCGAGCAATGGAGTTTCAATGGAGATGATGAAAGCAATGTATACGATTCTGGTAGAAGCATGGGAAGCTGGTCTCACCTATGTCGATCTCGACGACGGGCAACCAACAAAGATAGCTTGGAGCTCGAGGGGCGGACGGTGACCACCTGCAAACCAACCGGTGGCCATGAGCGAGGTGCAGAGATCGAGAGGGAACAAGAGAATGATCCTTAATCTTCTCACGGTTAGCTAGCTGAAGCTCGGTGACTTGCCGGACGTCGTCGATCGTGCTTGGTCTGCTTCGTCCTCGGCCAGAACCAAAACGCGGCGGCTGCTGTTTGCTATCTAGGGCGAAAGTGGTTGCACGAGAGGTTTTGGTGGGCGATGCGAGGAACAAAGCGGCGGCGTGGCTCGAGGCTAGGGTTTAGGAACGACGCGGCGCTGGCGCTCAATATATATATGGCGAGAGACCTGGGCACACGTCAAACATCCGGAAGGTTTTGGTGCCGTGGTGAAATCATGAGTCGGAACCGAGTCCGGATGCGAGTATATATGTCGGCAGAAGAGACGTACGCGTACGTACACGAGCTTGCTAGCTTTGAGCAAGGATATCAACTATACGTAGCACCTTCTGGTATGTATATTTGGGCATGCGTACGTGCTAGCTTGGGCCAAAAGCTAGGAAGAAGTGAGGAAGGGAAAGAGATCCTTTTCTTTTATTTGAAATCATTTTCCAAAGAGGTTTTCAAATCTTTTTGAACTCGTTTTCAGATTTGATCAAAACCAAATATCATGGAATAAAATATGCAGCAGCATGAATGCACAAGCATGTTTCTAACCCTACGATGAATTTTAATTTAGTAAAAATATTATTTTACCTAGGTTTTCATGAGCACATAAAATTCAAATTAAATCATTTTTAATCTATTTTCAAAAATGCGAAATTTGGGGTGCTACACATCATCCATTCCATCCTTCACTACACTTTACATCTTGATCTGGGGACATGATGAGTCTCTGCTGTGGTCCAAGACCTTATTTTCTTAACTAAGACAATATATGCACTGCAAGTATGCTATTCCTTGACATACCTATTCAAGCTCCATATAAAGCCTTATTAGAGATAGAATGTTTTCAACGGCAAATACATGATATGCCTTGGTGAGGATTCATACACCACTTGAGTGACTAGAGGTATCCGTTGAGGAGTAGGAATGACACATGTGCTTTATTTTCAAAAATCTATAAAAACTCTAAGTATTAAGGATATGAAATGAGTAGAGAACTGAGCCTTAAGAAGTATTCCATTTGTTTCAACAGCTGAAGGATTTATGTTAGACACCACATAACCCACATGAATGATTTCTGCTGAGTAAACTTAGTACTTCTTGATGTCTCAATAATGTTGTAGTACCTTTCTCTCTCTAAACTTTGCTTGAGGACAAGCAAAGACTTAAGTGTGGGGGATCTTGTTGAAGGCATTTAGACCCCATTTTCATCCCATGAAAGCCGTCAACATTGGTCGCATTCAAGAGCTACACCCAGCAAACAAGTAGTGATATAGGTGCATTTCACTTGGTTCCATATGTACATGTCACTATTTGGATGCAGGTACAAACATGTACTAATCAAGCCTGAACAAGCGTGAATGAAGCAAATCTGAGCGAACTCCAAATGAGCTAGCAATACAAGTGACAAGCCAGGACTGCACCAGGAGGCTGCCACGTGGGCTAGGGGCCAAAGGCCAGGTCGGCCGACCTGCCCTTGGTGGCCGGACACCTTGGCCTTGCAGCTACTGCCACCTGGACCTTCTAGAAGGCCAGTGGGACCCACCTGTCAGCCAACCGTAGGTCGGCCGACCAGGGGTTGGGCCCCACTTGAGGTCGGTTTGCTTCCACCGCCTTCCTGCATGACTGCCACGTGTCCTACACCGAGCATCGTCCATTCAAGTCGGTGGGAAGGTCGATTTGATCCAAGGGTGTAGAAGAGATGTCACGCGGATCACTGACGTGGCGCTTGAGTAGGGGCTACTCCACCCCCCCTATAAATACCCCCCTATAGCTTAGTCCAAAGTGCACCATGTATCATAGGAAGAGCTTCCATTAGTTATAGTGTGAGAATAGAGGGAAGAGAGTGAGGAGTTCCGGCGGAGGAGTCCGGCTTTGTCGGGAGCCTTCTTCCCGGGAGCGCCTTAGCGGATGCTTGTCTTCTAGTAAGTTTACTATCTAGTTGCTTTCATCGAGTACTTTTAGTATTTACTTTCGTCTTAGTTTGTCGTAAGTATACAACCTTTCTGCTGGTGCATTGCTCTCTCCTGAGCGGGCGTATGTCAGGCTCTTGAGTGAAGTGCTCTAAACCCTGGCCGTGTTTAGAGTAGTAGAGATAGTGTAGGCGCGGTGTCTAGACTAGATCTGCCGGTGTGAACCTCTGGCTGCACCCAGGAACGCCCACAAGTGTAGTGTGACAGCCTTCCGCTGGGACCTTGGAGTTCTCCTGAGCGTGTTGTTAGGTTAGATTGTAGGCTGCATTGGTGGTCGCTTCGGGGTGTGTTATTTTAGCACCATGTTTCGTCTGTCGGCCGCAGCAGAAAGATAGAGTTAGTTCTCACGTATCCTTAGGATAAGCTAAGTTAGAACCACAATACTAGAATTACCTCTCGATCCCATCCTAAGCCCTTTGATCATTGCCTGACGGCAACTCTTGGCCTAGTTAGTCCACTTCCCGTTCCCTGTGGAAAATACGATACCTGGAATACTCCCGGTGAAGTGCTACATTGACTACCCGTCCGCTTGCGGTAATCCCGTTTGCCACATCTGGTGTCAACAAACACCAAAAAAATGTTCCCCTGTTCATTTTGCTAGCCATTTATCCAAGATCAATGCTCCAAGTATCATTTGTTATTCCCGATGTGAAGCTGTCATATAAAGAAGTGTTTCATTCCTTTTTGGGCTGCAAGAATTATAAAAAAAAAAAAAAGAGAAAAAAAGAAGAGAAAGATTTATGAGCCCGGTCTTTGTCAAGTTTCCAAGTTCAAATTTTCAAGTTCAAGTTCCAAGAAGTTCAAGTGTCGAAGTAGTGCCAAGTTTCTTCCAAATAAAGGAGCATTGATAATTCTTTTGTGCACCCCTTCTCCTCCCACAAATATTTCTATCTATTACATCATCCACATATAAAACCACACGTGCACACACCGATTGGTTGTATGTTGAGTTCCTTCGGATCCATGGTTCGATGAGGCCAATGCGATAGTTCTCCACACCTATAAGCTCCACATAAGCCTTTATTAGAGTAGGATGAGAGAGAGAGAGAGTGAAGGCTCATCTATAAATGCCTTGAACCACAAATACCACATATTCTGAGAGTAAGAGAGAAGGCATACCTCCTTTCAATGCCTTAGAGAGGATCCAAAAATACCACATATTGAGAGACTTGAAAGGGTCATACTAAGGAACTCTGAGTTTTATTGAAAATCTTATAAAAACTCGAACGCAGGTGGAACAACAGAGCATGAGACAATAGTGCTTGACTTAATCATTCTGTCTTTCAACTACTCAAGACCCAAGTGCAGGTAAAAGCCCCATGGTTGAAAGAAACATGAGTAAGTTTGGGAGTTCTGATAGTTCACTCTAGTCTGGGGATGAATTCTTGTTTAGAGCATGTGTGTTTGTAAAGCATGAAGCATTGCAGCAACCCCTGATCCATCTTCTGTAGCTATTTGCTCAGGGACGAGCAAAGGGTAAGCTTGGGGGAGTTTGTTGACGATTGTTAACGATCAATTTTATATGTCAATCGAGAGAGAAAGAGAGGTATAATCTGTTCACCACCATAGACTTAGGGTTTAAACCGACAGTGATTCCACAAGTTTTGGTGATTATGTGTTTTCGCGGGGGATTATCGGAAAACATCCAAGAAGGCCCACATGTCGGGATTACATAGAGAGAAAGACCGAACGGGTAAAATTGTATACTCTAGAAGACTCCAGAAGGCAAACCCTGGAAGCGGAGCCCCACCTGTCATAGACAGGGGGCGGCCGACTCTAGGGGAGGGGCGGCCGCCTCTCCACCTCCACCAATCAGGTGGAGGCTCGTGGATCCTGCCTCCACCGACCTTGAGGAGCAATAATTATCGTCCATTTAGGTCGGTTTGATCCGATGGCTGTGGTGCATCCTAGGGGGCTATATATTCAGAACCCCTGGCCCCTGGGTGAAACCCTAATTCATTCAAGAATTCATTATTCAGAGGTAGCCATCAGCAAAGCCAGGGTTTAGAGAGATTTCTCCACCAGAGAATTAGAATAGCCACTCTAGATCTTCAAGTTCTACATAGGTTTAGACTAGATAGAGGAAGAATCGGGCGCCTGTGCTCGGAATTCCGGATCTTCATCATTAGAATTTGGTATTATCTTATATCTATTCTTGTGACTTTATTCTAATATTATTATGTTTCTATTTATTATGTTCCTAGTTTATTCTAGTTCTACATTTGATATGGTTATGATTGATAATAAGTTTATGTATATGTTTGCAAAGCGCTTAGCTCTCTTCGCGGGAGGGTTAGGTGGTAGATTTCATGTGAGCATGGTGCTTAGATGCCGTTTACCTGCAAATGCACCCTATTGGCTGGGTCGTGTGGTAGATCGCGGAAGTGACAGTTCCGTTGAGTCCTCTGTATTCCATCCCCCGTTGGTAGGTCTAGCAGAACCAAAGTTGCGTAGTAAGTCCTGCTATGTCTTGGCTTGTTATAGCAATGATCCTTATACATAGATGAAGAGTCTTTTGTGCTATATATGATAGTGTAGAGTTGGAGTAGATGAATGACTTAGTAGATTAGAACCTACATAGGATTTCTATTTCTTGTACTAATCAGATGTCAACCTACCTTTTGTGAGTAGTCTATATCTAATCTCTGTGTGATTTATACCCCGAGCTTATTACTTTATATTCCCTTATTTATCATGGTTTACCCCTCGCAAAGTATGTGACAAAGTGCAATCAATCACTCATAAGTAGTCATGTTTAGCAAGTTCATCTCATTGTTTAAGTCCTTAGTTTTTTCCCTTGAGCTAAATATAAATTACAATACCTGGAATACTTCCCGGTAAAATGCTACGATGGTGTATTATCTGTTCGCTTGCGGATCCCATATTTGTTTACTAGAGAGGAGCAGTTTCTATACCAACACTTCTGGCGCCATGCTAGGGATGATAACTTAGCGTGAGTGGTGTTAGAAGTGTCAACAAGTATCCGATACGAACCTGTCTAGTCAAGGAAAATCGGTGGCACCCTAATTTCATAGACCCACCACCGATTGTACAAGACAGTGATAGTGCAAGGTTTGGGGGAGCACGAACTCAAACATTACTGAGGGATCGTTCTATTTCACTACCGCGTTTATGTAGACAAAACATCATCGCATATGAAAATAGAACATAGTAAGAATGGCATTAAACAGATATGACTTGGTATAGCCCATTGTTATTTTTCGAGATCTCCAACTCCATAATCTGTTCATCATGGTGATCTCCATCTCCACGATCCATGTATGCCATCCTTCGATGATGAATCTTTATGACTATCTATCACTAACGCCAAAGCTAGTGAATTAATTACATAGTCGCGGATAGGATCATCACGATTGGCACGCAGGCCATTACATTAATTTTGACAATATCTATATGGCTCCAGCCCATATTGTCATCCTCATGACGTGCAAGCCATGAATTAATTACATACATGCATCACATACACATAAGGGCTATACCAGTCATGAATTCCTGCAAAACAGTGTTAACCGATTTCGACTACTAAAAGTAAATCGCAAAAAACCCTATTTTGCGGACCTCATTTGGCAATTCTAATCTTATTGAATCTGACGGAGTGGGATTCGGTTGGTTCCATCTTGAAATTCTCTACAAGTTTCGTTTAGAGATCGTCTCCATCCGAGTTACGGTTCAAAAGTTACGGCTGTTTTGCGAACAGAACTTTTCTCGGCAACCCAGCACCCGGTGGCTGATCCAATCTGCCACCGTCGCGCATCACATGCGCTCGACACTTGACCTAGGGTTCAATTCGATCAATCGATTGATCTCTAACTTCGCCGTAATTGGATTTACATGTATCACTTAACTCGGATGGCGGAATTCCGGCCGGTCGAGTAGATCGTTACAAGACCAACGCGGCAAGACCATGAACCAAGATCGGAAACTCATCTATAACCGCGCATATGACATATGCAACATCCAGAACCTATAACGACGCAGTATAGAGCTCCAATACCACTGAAGGGTTATGAGGGTGCTACGCTAGCCGAAAAACAAAACTTTTCTACCTCATATCCCAGGATCTACTGCTAGTTACAGGTTACGGGATTACCACTAGACGCGCAGATGCAGCAGAAGATGACTCAATGTAGTCGAACGCATCGCAGCAGTGCCGTGCAGTTGCGTGGTCGTCCAGCAACTCCTCCCACCACTTGTGGTTCATCCTCGTGCTCCAGATGCAGCACCTCCGAGGTATCACACACGTACGAGGGAGAAGCGATGCGCCTCCGGACTGCTAGGTCCGCGAGGAGCGAAGGCGAGAGCGTGGAGGGCGACGGCGGCTGCCAAAGGCGTAGATTAGGTTTGGTCACGCCCCTCCCCTCTACTTATATAGGCATCTCTCATGTCCTCCTGAGTTGGAGGCCCATTAGAAACCCTAAGCCTTGTCTAATTCGGGTCCAACCCGAATTAGGCTTCCAGCCTCTTAAACGTGCGACCCTATGGGTTCACACACACATAGACATGGGCCGAATACTTCTATTCGCCCAATAGCTGACAGCGGCCTCTAGCAAGGTGTGACAACTCCTATGTGCATGCAAATGATCATATCAGACGAACCACTATGACCACATACATGTTACTCCCTTGCCTCATGATATATGGTTCAACTTGTGGGTTAACACTTAACCCAAGCACAGCCATGCATTTGTTGATCCAATCACTTGAGTGATCCAGTGATATCACTCTCATTAGAGAGGGGCAAGTCCCATCTTGATTGTCTATGTCTCGTAGCATGCTTCTCGACAAAACCAAAGACATCCTTTATAACTACCCAGTAACGGAGTAGCGTTTGTCAATCCCTAAGCAAGTCGATACACATCTCGAGCACATACAACAATCTCAGGTCGAAGGACATAACGTATATGATGTGTAAAGAGACAATCTCATGTCAGGTCAGTCCAGCCTACATGTCATACATGTGCCCACATTAT
This sequence comes from Themeda triandra, assembly GCA_018135685.1. NCBI lineage: Eukaryota > Viridiplantae > Streptophyta > Magnoliopsida > Poales > Poaceae > Themeda > Themeda triandra. The sequence goes on along the minus strand of JAENPR010002690.1, from coordinate 26,053 downwards.
TAGTCCGACATCTCCATGTCCATGACTTGTGAAACATAGTCATCAACTAATAATGTGCTAGTCTAATATTCATGTGTGTCCTCACATGAACTTCGACCCGAGGACAAATATAGAATAACCATACAAGTAAAAGAGTTCCACAAACAATTCACATAATTGCCAATCAATACAAGTTGTCTTTAATGGATATTCAATGGACACATTACATATCATGGATACTTGTGGAATATCATCATCTCTATGATTACCTCTAGGGCATATTCCCAACAGAACAACACCCGGTTGTCGATCATGGTATTGTTTGACCTCTAAATCAAGGTCTTGGTCGTGGCTCTCATCCCTAGTAGCTGGTAACGTATATGGGTCATGTCGATTCATACATACTCCCTCAGTTCAAAAAAAAATGACATTTTTGACTTTTGCACTTCGTATTTGACTGTTCATCTTATTCAAAATTTTTTGTGTAAATATCATATACTTTATTATGTCTTGTTTTAGCATTAGGGATATTTTAATAATGATTTATTTATTTTATAATTTGTATAAATTTTTTGAATAAGACGAACGAGTCAAACATGAAGTGTGAAAGTAAAAAAATGTCTTTTTTTGGGACGGAGAGAGTAGGCGGTGGTTTGTCGTGCGGCTCTGCTGGCCTAGGTGGTGATGTCTTTTCCTTGTGTTTGTGGGAGAGGTGGCAGCTACTCCCTCCGTTTCAAAAAATATACAGTCATGGGTTTTATGTCATCAAAAGTAGTGTATGTGTAACCAAATTTTTATTAAATACTATTCAAATTTGTTGTTCTAGGCCGAAAGCCTAGAACCCCGAATACGAAATATGTCGAAAGACACACGAATAACACACAGTGGTAGAAACAAATGTATTACTCCAGGTTCAATCCCTTTACACGGTCGCCGTCCGGGCATATTTATAGTCGCCCGTAGGCATTTACATGGCGATTTTGCCCTTAGGGTTCGCCCCCTAAAGCCCTGTGCCATGGCCGGCAAGGGGCTAAACGCGGTCAAGCTTGCGGCAATAAGCCTTGTCTCCTAGGTGGCCGACCGCCTAAGCCCCACTTGTCATCAGGCGCTTGCATCGCTTTTCTTAGGGTTGCTCCCTTGAGGGCCGTGAGTCCGCCATCCATCTGCAAACAGCTAAAACAGGCATTAGACCACCCGAAGCACAGAGCTCGCGCAGGCTGATTCGGCGTCACCACCGAATCCTACCCGGGCTCAGGTTCAGCATCGCCCTGGCGGCACGCCGAATCAAGGCTTTCGCCGGGCTTGGCGGGTGATTCGGGTGGTGCGCCAAATCTACTAGGTGGATCTGCCTACGCCGGGTGCCCAGGCTTCGGCTATCCCCCAACAGTAGCCCCTCGGCGGCTGCCGAATCCCGGCCGTTGTGGGATTCGGCAGGCACCGACTTGGACTGGGATGCCGAAAAGGCCCCTGGCTGTGTTGTCTCGCACCTGGCGATTGACTGCCCAAATTCGGCGCACGGGCCGAATTCACGGGCCGAATTACCCAACGCCGTCCCCGATTTGCACATGGGAAACTTGTCCTCAGGTTTCAAGTGCGCGAACGGTTGGGTTTTTTTTCAGGCGTGAACCGTCACCTCGGGAAGCGCAGCCGACGCGACGTTTCGTCGCGTAACGGCCGCCTCCCGCGCCTATAAAAAGCCCCCTGCACGGCGGGCATCATTTTCACGCCTCCCCTCCGACTCGCGCATGTGAGAGCTCTCGAGAGAGCATTCGGCGTGAGCACCGATAAGGCATTCGGCTGCTTCTGCGAATTCGGTGAGTTTCCCTTGGTTTCTTTCGGTACATTCACGGCCTGCGGGGTTCGGGGGTTTCTTGTTTTGCTTCGGCGGAGTCTGCGAAAGCATCTTACAATCCCCTTTTTTGTTTTACTTTATAGTTTCGACGAGACTTCTGTGCGCTCGCCAAAGCTGACCTCTAACATGGCGAGTTCGTCGACGATCGATAGCCAAAACCCTAAATTCACCGACCCTGGCTATGGCACCGAATCCGGCGACCCCAGTGGAACTGGATCCGGCGGCTCATCCGAATCTAGCTCGGAATCGTCAACCAAATCCGTCTCAGCCCCCGATCCCCGTGCTGCCATCGCGGCCGGGAAGCGAGTCGCTCCCTTGCGTGCGGTTGCGCCTGTTGTGATTGAAGATGATTCGGGGTCGGAGTCGGAAGGGGAAAATAACATGGATGAGGACGTTGAATGCTTTGAGGCTGGGGAATTGGACACTCTTAGTGTGGCTCCTCGGCAACGAGTTGAAGCTGCCCGATCTTGATTCGGGTCCCCCTGCGAAACGCATTAAGGCGGTTGGGTGGTCTTGTTTGCTTGGGGAATCGGACGTGGATGACGCAAGATTGGAAAGCTACGTGAGAGATGGCTATCTGTCAGTTGCCGAAAGGGCCAAGTGCCGAGCGCCCCCGAAAGGGGAGAAGTACCCGGACCCCCGAGACCACGAAGCCTTGGTGTTTCGTGACTACTTCAGAGCCGGCCTCCACTTTCCGACTTTGTGGTTTCGGTTCTTGATCGCTTCAAGCTGCAGCTTCACCAACTTACCCCGAATGCCATTTCACGTCTTAGCGTCTATGCGATGTGCATGAAGATGATGGGGAGCCCCCTGAGTGTCCCTGTGTTCGTTGAGTTTCATGAATCACACCGTCACGGGAAGTATACTTCCAACAAGGATTACCGAATGGAGATTGGCTCCTACAACTTTATTCCCGCTAAGAAGAAAGCCGGTGAATGTATGGTCCCCTACTTTAAGAGCAAGTGGGATAACTGGAAGAAACACTGGTTTTACATTCACGTTTGTGAAGATTCAGCAGTGGTCGAGGCGAAATAGAGGGGATTGCCGAAAGCTCATGGGCTAGTTTCATTGATGACTCCCATGGTCGGACTTACCCAAGGCGAACTCCGCGCTGGAGATGAGGTGGACGGCGATGCCAGCAGGTATTCGGCGTATATGATGTGTGAATCGTCTGACTGCGAATCGTCAGACCAGCCGCGACTTGGTGGAAGAGATGCTCTCCTTGGGCCAGTGGCCGCTTAGTCGGGAAATGAGATTCACATGCTTCTCCATGAACAAGGGCTACAAAGGTCCGTCTTTGGTGCTCAAACGTCCAACCGGATTCTCCACGGATTCGGCGTTCTTGGCTGATGTTGAACGCCGAGCCAATCAGCTATGTGACTGATATGGCGATAAAGAACATGAAGCAAAATTGCACAAACTTGGTCAAAGAGGTCGCTTGAACCGCGTGTGGGAGGCGATGAGCCTCGAGTATCCCGACTGTGGAGGTATAAACTCCATATACCCTCACGGCCTAGTTTGGGCCGACACGCTATCACCGGGCCGGCCCATCAAGCTTCAAGACCGATCGGCTCGGGCGGTCGGACCGGCCCTAAAACAGCCGAGATTCCCGAAGACCGACAAGAAGGACAAGACCTAGTGAGATAGGAAAGTTTAGACTTGTAAAGTATATAAACTTAGTACCAGATAGGCTAGTTCCGACTTGTAACCTTGCTCCCCGCGATATATAAGGAAAGCAAGGACCCCCGTGCCAGAGGATAATCGAAACAGAGAGCAGGACTAGGGTTTTACGCATCCTTGCGGCCTGAACCTGGGTAAACCTCGTGTGATTGCTCCCTGTTTATGTCTTGCTCGCAATCTCGTGCGCCTTCCGCCAATCCATTACCGGTCAGGGCATACCCCTGGTCGGACTATCGCCGATATTTCGTCGATAGTGGCGCCAGGTAGGGGGTGCGCACCGAGATTTCACGTCGATCAAGATGGTTTCCTTCCCGGCTTCCATGACCTTCGAAGCCGGCCTCACCTTCACCGTTGGGACGATGACCTGGACAACCGCTCCAGACACCTCATACATCGAGGGTCCGCCCTCGATCCTAGCTCCACTAAGCAATGAAGGTACAAATCCTTTGCCTCCTCAGTACGAGGCATCATCATCAAAGCTCGAGTTATCAGAACTCCAGCCTTTTCTTCTAGGCACCAATCAACCACCAGACGAAAATTGGGCCGATCTGTTCGAAGCAACTCATGATCAACAGGATAGGCTCATGGAGTTTTTTGCTCGGTTTGGATCTATCCAGTTAAATCAAAGCAAGAATCACCTACTATCCTTCAACGAGACCAAGCGCCAACAAAACGCCCAACAAAAATCATCGGATCGCAAGATCCTAGATCCAAGGGCTGCATCACCGTTCCCATACGGGTTGCCGAACACCGCCGACCTATTCAGCCACCAACTTTTAGCAGATTACCTCAAAGGCTACAACCGGATCCCTGATCCGCGTTCAGATATGATTGGCTACGCTTTCGACGCACCCGCAGGACATATCGTCAATCATGTGCGCCTCGAAGAAGTCACGGACGACCAATCTCCGGAGAAAAACACGTGACGTTACTCCGGACACGCCCGGACTCGACGATTACTACAATATCTTAGAACTCTCGGGATCTGCCCATACGATGGTCTACTCCGACAAACGAAGAAGAGGTACAATCTGCAAACAACGGTACCAAGCGTATTGACACTACTCCGGATCTACAACTCACCGTGTTCCGACCCGGAGGAACATGAGGAAATTCAGTCGAGATCCATAACCCGGCCAAATCCACTCAAGAGTTACAGCAATTCCCATCTTTCCCTCCCAGCCTAGGGAACGCAGTATGTCATGTTAGTGACAACGAGGTCACCATCAATGGAGAAACCGACGAACAAAGGCAATAGCGAGAGGGTCGAAACGCAGCCCGGGAACAACGGACGCAAACGAAGCTGCAATCCGAGGCAAAATGCCGACCAAGATCGTATGGTCGGACGACGCGAGGGTTTTCGGCGAAATCTTGCCGATGATTTCGACCTTGTAAACGAAAGACAGGTTCACACAACCCCAAGTGCTAATCTGGCAGTTGCTATTGACCGCCTCAAGACGGCCAACATTCCTCAAACTCCCCAAATTGAGGAAGCAATTGATTTTCTAGTAGCCGCTAAAGCTCAAGTGAACCATATGAGAGAACAAGCGCGCCCAGCCGCATCTCTCAGAAGCCACCGGCCGCGTAGTTTCTTCAGCAATCAAATACCAGACTCTAGAGAGGGAGGTGCTAACAACAACAACTACGAAGACGATGGAGAGAGTTGTGGGAACTTTCCTCACAACAGATTTCACCGAGACACAATGATAGAAGACAGATCAACCACGAGACAAGAGATTATGGTCAACCCTTCAATCACCATCATGATGAACAATATGACGACAATGACCTCCGAGCAAATCATCAACAACCGATACCGAGCTCGCATGGATGCCTCGGGACCAAAGCCTTATTCGGCTACCCTACGAGAGGTAGTCGGCCCAAAAGTTTCGGGATACCGAGACATCAAAACGTACGATGGCAAGGTCGACCCGAACATTGGATCCTCTTATACGAAGTAGCCGTACGAGCGGCGGGGGGATGAACACGTCATGGCCAATTACCTCCCTATCGTACTCGACGGTGGGCCGAATAATTGGTTATTACGACAACGAGAGGGTCGATTCACGGCTGGCCTCAATCTGCGACATCTCTTCATCGAGAACTACGAGAATAACATGCCGGCAGCCTGGCACTAAGTACGATCTAGCAAAGATCGTCGATTACCCGAATGAACCACTACGTCACTAGATATTGTTACAAAACGGTGCAAAGCACCACAGAGTTTAATACCACAAATTAATTTCAAATTATTGTTCAGGCACAAGATCTATCTTGTCGGCAATAACACGGTGCCCGGCAAGCATTTTGCAAGTCTCGAGCTTTTACGGAGAAGTATCTCGCGGGCCTCCCGGACTCCAAGCGCTTGAAATCTGCCCGAGGAAAGTGAGATTGAGCAAGAGCTAGAACACTTGACGCAACAAAGCGACTCCCCTTCCCGACAAACTCCTTGAGCAAACGCCATGAACGGCGGCACCGATCCACAACAAATTCGGGAACGAGAAGGGGATTTGCCGGCCTCACTTCACCCAGCGAAGTACAAAGAACAGAGGTTGCAATCCATTCGCCATGGACAAGTAGCGCTCTGTCGGTTCTTTGGTTATCATTTTTTAACACGCCGAATTGTGCCATATGACGCTCATGCGTTTCTACATAAGCACAACTTATAAGATACGATAAGAGCCAAACAACAACAAGTTAAAAAAAAAGGAGGAGAAAACGCACCTCGTGCCTCCTTTTCCAAGCGCTCAATCTCTATACGAGCTTTCTTCTCCGCTCCAGTCAGATGAGCAATTTCAGTGGCCTTCAGGGCTTTTTCACTCTCCAAATCTACAAAGTACACAATCAGGTAATGACATATTCTCGTCAAAACCACGAGGTAACAAGAATGAGTAAAACAAACCTCTATTTTGCTCCCCGAAGGGCCGCAACTTTTTCAACAGGGAATCTTTCTCAAGTTCCCAAAGCTTTTTCACGACCTTCGGGAACACGGATCTGCCGCTCCAAATCTTCATTTTGCTTCCGCGATGAAGACCGTTTTCACACATGGTCGGCTTGAACTACTCTATGCGAGACGACGCTTTTCGGCAATATCTTCAACCACCCGCAAAAAGGATCCTTCACAACATGACAGAATGGGTAAAATAGAAAAAGCCACTAAGACAAGTACTAACCTTAATACGAGCCCGAAGATCGGCAAACACTTGCTCAAAACCATCGAAATGGCACCCCGGTAACATTCTCAAAAATGTGCCATTCACCATTGTCATCCCGACGAGCTACATAGCTGCGGCTACCGGGAATATGGGCACCGGAAGAAGTTCCCCCGATCTCTTCCATTATCTCGGGGTGATCCGGCATTGTCGATGCACCGGGTCTAAAACTACCCAAGCGCATATTCAGATTTTGATCACTTTCGGCGAGATGAGGCCGGGGAAGAATCTAGCGCTAAACCCGGCAAAGACGGCCGAGCATCCTCGGAGGAGGCCATAATGTTGATACCCGCGGTAACCACTACGGGTTCAAGAACGACATTTGCAAGAACTATCCCTGGATCCTCAACAAGCATCGGCGGCGGGTGGCACAACTTCGAGAACAGTTTCTTGATCCATGACTACATTGGCAGCGGGAGTTACAACTTCGGGAACGGCTTCTTGGCTCACCAAAGCGGTCCCGCTTCCACCAAGGGCTCCCCGCCCAAATCTTCAACAATAGGAGTCCCGGCAACAACAAATTTTTTCACAATAATCAAGAGAATTCAAGGTATAGCAAAGGTACGGCCAAGAAGTTCATATACTCACAGTTCGGATTGCTCAAAGTGAAGGTTGAAAAAATCTGGCATATCGGTCTCCACGTTCGAACAAGTAGAAGACCCAATAACAACATCGGCCTCGCATCACGAGGCAATACGCCAGCCAGAGGCATTCGATCCTCTAAACCCTCGGCCAAACTACCAAGTTGACCATCATCGGCCAAAAGCCCGGTCCTAATAATTGGCATAATAGGTTGATTCCCGAATCAACAACCAATTGAGGAGGTACACGGGGAGGAGTACAACTCCGACCACCACTCCTTTCGACGCAAACGCTTGCGTCGAGCAAATTCAGCAATGGACAATTTATCTTGAATCGGATTCGGAATGCGATGACTCCACAACCCGACGATAACGGCATTTTTGACCACTAGAAGCACAAGGCCGGCGATAGAGAACCCCCTGTCGAACACCCGAACGTTTCTTTTTCTTCTCATACGCAACCTTCCGCTTTCCGACTGACCTTAGATTGATCATCAACGAGGCTCTGCGGCGTCATCATCAGCTTCCATTCTGTCAATTCCCCGATCAAATCCGGTGCGCTGGTATTGCAAAGCTTCTCCAGCAGGAAGTGTTGTTCTAAGGCGAAACCTTAGAACCCCCTCCGGTGGTAAACCCGAATAAACTCAACGAGAGATGCTGAATCTAGCTACGAAATGACACTCGGAACACGAAATGGACAGAACACAAACTCAGTGCATTCCATTCTATTCCGATCTCTTGTACAGTCCCATCAGGGCAATATTTATAGGAGCCCGTAAGCTTTTACATGACCAAAATGCCCTTAGGCCGCTTCTCCTGAGCACTCCTGCTGGTTGGTAGCGAGGGCGTAACGATCTTCCGGGTGCTTTTTCACGTTGGCCGAATGGCCGACAACACCAGGCCCACCAGGCAGCGGGCAATCTTCACAGAGCGGCGGCAAAACGTCCCCGCACGGGAAGAATTCGTCTTTGGCCACTTTCGGGGGTGATTCGGCAAAGGTAACCGAAGCCCCCATGCGGCGGTGCTTCGGCACCCTTGCCCCCGGGCGGCCAAACCGTCAGTAACCCGGCGAATAGTTTAGACAACCGAATTACCGGTTTCTCCATTTCGGTTAGCCGACCAGAAACATCCATCGCATACAGCGGCTAGACAATCGGCCGAATCATCCCGGTGGCGGTCGGCTTGGTCGACCGAATCGATCCTCCGTCGTTTCGGCGGGACGGGGGTGCCCGTGGTCCCGGTTGTCACCCAACAGAGCCTCGGCGGTGACCGAATTGACTTGTTTTCAATTCGCCGCGCCGACTTTCGCGATGATAACCGAAGTACCAAGCGCCGTCCCGCGAGAGGACGATTTTTTTTATTATTTTTTTCGCGTTGATCTCGCCTCGGGATACGTGACCGAGGCGGTTGGCTTAACCGCTAAACGGCCGTGGCGGGTGCCTATAAAAAGCCCCCCTGACCGCTGAGCCCCGTTTGCCAATTCGGCTTTCCAAGCTTCTGCTTCGGTTTGCCGATTCGGTGCCTCGCCGGGCCGATTCGGCGTATTGTTTCGGCGTGTTGCAATCGACGTATTCGGTGCATTCGACCGAAACACCATTTCGGCTTCCTAGCCCACCGGTGTACTTAAATTCTCTCCGCCTGATCTTCCCTTCGGTTTCCTCCAAGGTGATAACCTCTTTGCGTTTAGTTCTTCATCCGTGAACAGCTTTGCCGAAGCGTTCTTAATTTCGAACTCGGTATACTTGACTTTGCTTTGCATTATTTTTAATCTCCCGTTTTCTTCCTTTTATAGTCACGGTGGGTTTTTTTATTGTGTATCGCTAACCATGTCGCGGGTCCCGACTAGTGCTTGATGCTTCGGCTTCCGGAGCGAAATGGGTGATGAATCGGTCTCGGCTTCGAATCCGCTTCCGGTCGAGTTCTAGTGAAAGCAAAGGCGTAACATTCCACCGGGGAAAAGGCCAATGCCTCTCGAGCTATTACGCCCGAACTGCGCCCGAATCGATGAAACAAACCGACGAAGAGGATGAGGACCAGGATGAATATGTTGAATGCTTTGATTCGTCGAAAGGTGAGAAAGAGGCTCGTGCTTTGCTCGGGGCGGGACGAGAGTAGTTCGGCTCCTCGTCTTGAAGAGGTAGCCGAATCGCCCCCTCGCTCGACCACCGAGGCCACCCCGAGGACCCGGGCACCGGCTGGTCATGCCGCCTTGATCGGTCCAAATCCACCGTGCGGATGCTGAATCAATATCAACGTGATGGCATTTTGACCCCCTATGAGCGTAGCCGAAGCCGATCTCCTGGGACCGAAGAATACCCGAAGCCCGAACCTTATGAAGCTCTCGTATTCAGGGACTATTTCCGGGCCGGGCTACACTTCCCTGTTGAAGGTTTCGTAGCTGAAGTTTTGGATGCCTTCAACCTGCAGCTTCACCATCTAACGCCGAATGCCATAGTGCGTCTGAGTGGCTATGCTATGGCTCAGAAAATGATGGGCAGTGAGCTAAGTGTTCCGGTGTTTGCTCGGCACTATGAAACTCAGTTGTACTCCACCTATGGGACCGATGATGCCGGAACCAAGGAACTTCGGTTAGAAGTGGGGTCATATAACTTTGTCCTGCTCGGGGTAACACCGTTGCTTGCATAGTGCCAACTTTTAAGAACAAGTGGCAAGATTGGAAGAAGCACTTGGTTTTACTACCGCGTCGCGGTGATGCTTTGAAGTAGCACTTGCTAAGGAAGAAAGCCGACCGAAAGCTCATCCTCTAGTTTCGGTCATGACTCAGATGGAGGGACTTGTTTCGGCTCCCGAGATGGCTATGGGGCCGCTTGATGATCTTTTGCCGAATCCTATCGGCGAGACGGCCCAAAAAGCGAACCAGTAGGGATCTAATTGAGGAAATGCTTTCTCATGGCCAGTGGCCACTTTGCACAAGCATGAAGTTTGACGGTTTTTCGTACTATAAAGGGTACCGAGGGCCTTCGGTCAATCTGTCCAGGCCGCCTGGCTATGATTCGGATTCTGAATTTGTGAAGGAGATGGAGAAGCGAGCCAATCGACTGTGTGATCCATACAATGATAAAGAGTATGATTTGAGCATGGCCAAGCTTGGGTCCCTTCGGCGCCTCAACCGAATTTGGGAACGCATGAATGTAGAGTATCCTGATCGCCTTCCCCCAATCAAGAGAAGGAGGGTTGATGCCGAAGCTGGACCGGCTGATTCGGCTCCATTGCTGTCTGCGTCACGCGGTCGCGGGGGCGCCCGGGCCCCAGGACGTGGCGCTCAAAACATCCGCGGAACGCGCCAGGCCGAAGCGCAACGGCGCCGGGAAGTTGGACGCCCGAAACGGCATCGAGAAGATGAAGACGTCCGGGTATGTCGCATGCTTGCCAAGCGTGAATGGGTGAAACCCATAAAACAGAGCCGCAATCAAGTTATTGCCGCGCCCGAAGCTGATTCGGTCATGTCGGGTCAAACGGTAGAAAGACTTGGCTTAGACATCCAACTTGCACTTTTCATTGCGCAACTAACTGGTTTTAACTGCCTGACATTTTATTGTGTAATTCGGCTTGTTTTGATTCGGTTTTCTCTCGTCGCGGGAGTTTGCGGAATCCAACGGAAGCTTCATCCATGGCCGGCGGCAAGATGAGGAGTGCTCGCGACAGCGATCGATGACCCGGCCCGACCGTGAGCGGATTCAAGGCGACGTCGAAGAAGCGGAAGGTTGGCCGAGATGGAGCTATTTCGGCTCACACCTCGCGGCTTCGGTCTAGGGAGCCTCCGGCGGCTTAGTCCGGTGCCCTGCCGGCCGTTGCCCGACCCGCCGAAGCCGCTACGCGAGCCACTTCGGTGCTTGTGCGGAGATTGCGAGGCGGCCCACGGAGTATCACCCCCGTTGTTCGGCGGCTGGTAAGTCTCGGTTTCATGCCGAATCAACGCGCATGACACGGAGATGTCCACGAATGTCTTGCTTGGCAAAGGGTTTGTTCCCCTTGAGCCGTCAAGCTTTCGTTTCGGCCCAATGAGGGTGTATTCGGGCTCGTGTTCTGCGATGAACATAGCCCCGCGGGAAGAGACTTATGAACTTGCTCGTGCTTTAGGAGTTGATTCTGACGCTCGTTTGGTGGCGTACGTGGACCCCCACGGAGTGGGTATTTTGCCCTCCCAAGCTGCTTTAGGCTTCGGTCAGGAGTGTGGCTCGTCCTTTTCGGCCGCCCAGACCGAACAGGCCTTGCTTGCGACAGACCGAAATGAAATGCTTTCGGCTATCAACTTTCATGCTATTTCGGTGAGTGTCCTTTATTGCCTGCGCATTTAACTTCCTGGTTCGAGAAATTTTATAAGTATTGTCATTTGTCTTCTTGTTTGATCATAGGCTTCGGTTTTATCTGGCGCGTTGTGAAGCAAGGCCATGCCACCCTAGCCCATGCCGAAAAGCAGCTTCTCCTCAAGGACAAGGAAATTAAACGTACCGGAGACTAAGCCGTGGACACCGAAAGCCTTCTCACACAGGAAGTTGGGAAAACCGAAGCGGCTTTGAACGCTCAACGGCGGGCCGAAGCCGCTCTGGAGACCCAGAAACAACTTGAGCGTGATGCGCGTCAAGGTGCCGAAAGGGCTCAAGCCGCCGAGCGCACAGTGGGTGAAAAGCTGAACGAATTAGCTCTCCTTCTTTGCCGAGTGGTGAACGGCGTCGGTGGGGATTGTGCGCCCCCTGCTGCTGACGAGTCAGCGCTGGAGAAGATTCGGTTTCTTAACCGAGAGCTATCCCAGCTGGACCACGCCATTCAGCTGGGCCGCGAGTATGCTGGATTTGAAACAAAGACGTGCCACCGATGAAGGCGGTGAAGGAGGAGGGCTGACCATTTTGAGAAGGCCACATGCTTCGAGAATGCCATGAGCTACTGGAAACCAGATGATGATGTCCAAGCTGCTGCTAAAAGGTGGTTCTTTGACCTTTTCTGGACCGAAGCTGGAGGGCGAGACTTGGCTCTGCTTCGGGCAGCCTATGCTTGCGCAAGGGTAATTAGTTTTGCTGTCTTGCTTGATTTTTCTCTCGGTACTTGCGCAATTTCGGTTAACTCTGCCGAAACTGATATGGCTTCCGATATTGCAGGATCCTAGCGAAAAACCGGCTATCAAGGAGCGGGTCCAAGCTTACATGGAAGAGCGCGATGCTCGGGAGGGCTCCCCAGCCGTGCATACACCGGTGGGCACCCCCGAAGCCCCTCTCGCTATTGCTGAAGAGACCGCCGAAGAAAGACAAGCACCTGGTGATCCAGAAGGAACAAGGACCGAATCTGTTTCGGCTGCCGGTCCTCATGATGCTCCTGCACTGAACCCCTCTACCTCGGCTCCCGAAGTTTGAACCACTTGCGCGTGGTTGTGAAAACACACTAAGTACTTCGCTGAATTTGTGAACTTTTGAGGCCAGCATGTTGGCCGGATGTGGTTGTGATGTAACGATACACCTCTGAATTTGTACGTGGCTTTCGGCTATGTAACCGAATCGCCGTGCGACGATGACTCCGCATCTTAAAATATTTTCTTAGCTAAGCGCATGCCAGCTTAACTATTGCGAAGTTGTTGGCTGGTGAAGTGCTTCAATGCCCTTCGGTTTTTCATGCCGAATTGGAGGCTGCTTGAAAAGCGCCGTCCCGCCCCTTCTTTTTAGACCGAAGGGCGGTTGCTTGGCTAGCTTTGCCAGACTTATTTGGTTGTTAAGCCGGAATGTGGCCATGTGGGGGATGATTCGGTGACTTGGCATTAATGTAGCCAGATATGCGCTGCTTTGGCGAGTTTAGGTTAGCCGAAAGCGTTAATGTAACCTTTTAGCTGAGCATGAGGCTTCGGTTATAACACCGACTCCTAGCCGGATTGCACTTGTGCTTCACGGTGTTATCGTAACCGAATGTATGATAACTTCACCGTTGTGAGCTCATCAATTTGTGAACTGCTTTGAAAACCCTTCGGTCTTCTTATCGAATTGGCATATGCTTTGGGAAGCACCGTCCCGCCCCTTCTTTTTAGACCGAAGGGTGGTTTGTTGCTTAACTTTGATTGCAACTTCGGTATTGCAGTCGGATCATCACCAGACCACAGTTGTACAGGGGGTTGTGGTGACCGAGTGCACGCCGGTTTGGGCGTATAAAATTTGCCGAGTCACGGGCTGCTTTGATGCCCTTCGGTTTTTTTTTTATACCGAATTACGATGTGCTTGAAAAGCGCCGTCCCGCCCCGTCTTTTTAGACCGAAGGGCGCCATCGCTTTGTTTTGCGCGTGGATTCGGTTATGTAGCCGAATCTCTACGTGATGGTAACAATTCGGGCATTTGCGCCAAGTGAGCATTTGGTGCAATTCGGTATCTCTATCGTTAGTGCTAGGTCATATTGTTGCCAACTTGCACTTACAATTCGGTATACTTGCATACTTGTTCCATCCCGTCTTTTGGCCGATGGGATAACATCGAATAATTTCCCTTGTATTTTATTACAAGCTCTCAACAATGGATGTTGCAATGAAAGTTTACTTTCCTTGCTATGCTTGCTTTTTGAGTTGTGTTGGCGCATAACCACCCGAAATGGCTTCGGTCCGGTCAATTTCTCGTCGTGGCCTTGCAATTTGTTGCTAGGATATAGAAACTCGAGGCGGATGGCTTGATGTAGGATGCATGTTATTAATTGGTACATCATGCTCCGATGCCACCCATTGCTCTGGGTAAGGAGTTTCTGGTGCCGAAGGAGACCAAACTCACAGATGGAGAAGCTCTCGTGGCGGGCGATGTCTGTCTTGGCATACCGGGTGTTGGATTCGGTGGAGTTTCCCAATCTTTCCAACCAGATCCCGGTGCTGACGTCGCACTTCTTTGTACCATGACACATGGAAACCACACTGGGCTTACATATCATCATTATTTGGCATATCGTTGACGACTATTTTTGTCATTCATTGTGTTTGTCCCGATGCACATGCCTGTGTGCTTAGGGTGCTTCCTGTCATCTTTGGCAGGTTTTGGTTGCTCGCAACCTTTTGAATGGGTGCCGAATATATGGACAGGCGCTTTTTGCCTGAACGTTTTCGGTTTATGTATAGCTGATGTTACTGCCTTTTGGAGTAGCATAGACATACAAATGATCATACAGACTTGTCTGTATGTTGGGGGTATCTCCAGCTATTTTCGCTGGAGTTCCCAGCCTTTTCTGGCTTTATAGGTTGCTTGCAACCTTTTCAAATCGACACCGAATGTATACACAGGTATTTCTTCCTGAGCAATTTTCGGTGAATATGCAACAAATATAAATGCGTTTCCACGTAGGATAACCATAAATGGAGTTTAACTTATTACACGGATGCCTCATTAAAAAACCTCGATGAGGAAAAAGAGTGCAGAGCCCGAATGTCTTCAGTGAAAGTACCGAAGTTGCATGAAATAAAATTCTTGCAGCTCTCTTTCTGGAGCATTTTATCCTGGATAAAGCTGGCTCAGCTCTCTTTCCGGATTTGGTGAATGTTGAACTACGTGCTGTTGTGCCGCAGTCGAAGAGGGTACAGGTGCTGGAAGCGCCTGGTTGTATATTGGCATACTCTGGTGATATTGTACGAAAGGTGGCATATGCCACACCGTCGGTTGCTGGTATACCTGTGCTGGCGGCAGGCTATATGGTACCTGACTGTAAGCCGGATGGTGAAATGCCTGCGGAGAAGATGCTATGGTGTGATAGACATGCTTTGCTGGTTCGGTTGACTTCGCCGATTCATCTTTCTCGCGCAGTTCTTTTGCTTGCTGAGTATACTTACACTCGTTTGTAATATGCCCTTTGTCCTCGCCGCACATGACACTGTCTGCGTTCTTGGTCAGTCTCGGCTTCGCCTTGGTTACCTGAATTTGTGGTTTGATTCGGGCGGGCTCGAGGTGAATTCTCATGATTCGGTTGATTGGACATGGGCGATGCTTGGTTGATGTTATATCGCATTGCCTTTCGTTGTACTAGGTCTTCCTCTGACCTAGCGAACTGACGCATCTGATCGAACAGTTGTTTGATGGTGGTGGGTGCTACGCCTGACATAGCTTGGGCGCAAGGCCCTATCTTCAATCCTTTGACTACTGCGGCTATGACCATGTCTTCTGACACATTCGGTAGCTGAGCCTTCAACTGAATTA
This sequence comes from Themeda triandra, assembly GCA_018135685.1. Taxonomy (NCBI): domain Eukaryota; kingdom Viridiplantae; phylum Streptophyta; class Magnoliopsida; order Poales; family Poaceae; genus Themeda; species Themeda triandra. Next base: position 10,587 of record JAENPR010002690.1, on the reverse strand, counting down.
TCCTTTCAAGGTACTTTGAGAGTGATTCGTCGTCCGGCTGGAACAGATTCATGAGATCCGCCGTTGTTTTCTTGTCTGTTTGGAACCCCTGAAAGGTGGTGAGCAGGTCCGCCTTCACCTGATGCCATGAAGTGACTGACAACGGTCGTTGAGACACGAACCAGTCGTATGCTACATCTGTTAAAGCCATGACCAACGATTTTGCGAGGATCATGCCGTTGCCACCACCGAATGGACACATGCTTCATAACTTGTAATAAATCTTCTCGGGTTGGACTGCCCATTGAAACTTGGCAACTTAGATCTCGTAACCCCGGCCAAGGACATCTTTGGATTTCCAAAGTGATAATGGGGATGCCAAGTCTATTGCTTCGGCTATTTCCCTTCGTGATTTTTTCTCCCGAATGATAACATCTTTCTCTTGATTCTTCCCGAGGATGATCGGAGGGTCCGAATTTCCCCTTTCTAGTTTCTCCGCTTCTCTTGCTTGGTTGATTGCCTCTTGGGTTGCCGGATTCGGTTTGTGTCACCATTTGGACTCAGAACGATCGCGATGTCGTCGGGCATTCACCTTGGCAGATCGGCTCTTCTAACCGCCGACGGCGTACGGGCGTTTTGTACGTCCGATCCTCGGGCTCTTTGGTTTCTTCTTCTTCGGGTCTTCGGTTATGCGTGCCTCCGGAAGCACACCTCCTAGTGCACCAAGTTCGCTTGTGCCGCCCTCTTGATTGTACTGTGCCGCTGCGTCGTTGGTCAGTGCTGGTGCCACCGCACCTTCGGCTTGCTGAATGGATACTCCCGATTGCAAAGTACCGGACCGTCGTAGAACTTCGGGGTGGGTGAAACCGATCTGGGATCGCAGGTTCCTTGGATGACCCCGCACTGTCTTCGCCTTGCCTTTCGGAGCCATGGTATGTTCGGCGCAACCACGGTGGGCGCCAATGTTGTTCTAAGGCAAAACCTTAGAACCCCCTCCGGTGGTAAACCCGAATAAACTCAACGAGAGATGCTGAATCTAGCTACGAAATGACACTCGGAACACGAAATGGACAGAACACAATCTCAATGCATTCCATTCTATTCCGATCTCTTGTACAGTCCCATCAGGGCAATATTTATAGGAGCCCGTAAGGTTTTACATGACCAAAATGCCCTTAGGCCGCTTCTCCCGAGCTCTCCGCTGGTTGGTAGCGAGGGCGTAATGCTTCCGGGTGCTTTTTCACGTTGCCGGCCGAATGGCCGACAACACCAGCCCACTGCAGCGGGCAATCTTCACAGAGCAGCGGCAAAACGTCCTCGCGCAGAAGAATTCCTCTTGGCCACTCGGGGTGATTCGGCAAAGGTAACCGAAGCCCCCATGCGGCGGTGCTTCGGCACCCTTGCCCCGGGCGGCCAAACCGTCGCAACCCGGCGAACAGTTTAGACAACCGAATTACCGGTTTCTCCGTTTCGGTTAGCCGACCGAAACATCCATCTGCCTTCTGCTGGCTAGACAATCGGCCGAATCATCCCGGTGGCCGATTCGGCTTGGTCGACCGAATCGATCCTCCGTCGTTTCGGCGGGACGGGGTGCCCAGGTCCCGGTTGTCACCCAACAGGAAGATCATCAAGAGGTACGCGAGACACATAAATATGACGACCCTATACATATAACCGAATTTTGCATCAAAACAATCAAACCAGCAAAGCACAGAAATAAGAGGATAAAAGATAAAGAAACATACCGGGAGGTGGTTGTCTCCAATCAAATGGCCTTCTTACGGGCTTAGGGATATGAGTATCATCCCCTCGTTTAAACATCTTCATGAGCCTCAAAGAGATATCATCGCAGAAATTTGCTCTCGAGTCTCACGAGAAGGGTCGTCCTCTCCACGATATTCCCAAAGGAAGTTGAATCTCTCCTTAAGAGGCCAATACGGCGAGAGATAAAAACAAATTTCGCCATCGTAAAACCATTCGAGGCCCTTTAAATTCATCATCGCGTAATTTCATTCACTTCAATCATCTCAAGAGTGTTTGGCTTATCCGACCGAAGTGATTGGGTTCGGAATTTGAGTAATATCACAAGGAACAGCCTTCCCTGTTCATTGTCATTTACATAGAACCATTTCTTGAACCAATCCTTCACATTATCAGTGTGTGTAAACGATAACCAGCGCAACCGCATCCCGTCATGGAGCGAAATGTAACATGCCCCACCTACTGGACTGCCACCCAAATTCCCTCTCCTCTTCAACTCATAAAAATGTCTGAAGACATTGAAATTTGGGGGAATGGCAAGATACAACTCACAATACGCAACAAAAAGAGCGATTGTCATAATAGAGTTCGAGTGGAGATTGCGTATTGATATCTTCCAAAGGATGCGAGTTCTACCAAAAAGTATGGATCGGAATACCCAAACCCCCGATAAAATAATCTTCGAATACAACTATTTCACCATCATAGGGACGGGGAACGCCTCACCTCGTAGAGGCACACGCCACACTCCAAGAGCCGTGGCGGAATCATACCGCCATCCGCCAAAGCATTCGAGATGCCGCCGTCGATTGAGTGGGCGACCACATGAGCTTCATTTGCTTCTCATATTCCTTCGCTCCTTTTTCTCCTTCCTCTTCTCTCGCGTGCATTGACGCTTCTTCCCCATGATCTTCGGGCGGAAGGATGCGGTTGTTTCGGACTAACCCTAGACATGAAGCACGGGAGCGAATGGATGCGGTTGCAAAACGGCGGTGCAAAATGAGAGCGAATAGTCCAAATGACGGCGGCACCGGTAAGTTTTTAACCACACTAGGGTTTTTTACCCTTAATGGGCCGAGAAACTGGGCGCCTCCGAAGAAAAAAAAAAAAAGGTTTTTTTTGGTCAGTTCCCTCTCTCCATTTAAATTCATTTCTTTTTACAGACGCACAAACTTACCCGGACAACCCGAAAGCCGGCCCGTAAGCAAAGCTACCGATGGCCATTTAAGTCCGTCTTCTAGCTATAGTCTTAAAAACAGCCTCGCTAACAAGACCGGGTTCACGGCAAAGTCTGTTCCAACCCGGTAACAAAGTTGCAAGTATAGCATAAACAATTCAACCCACACAATCCGACATTGAAATGGGATTTTTTCGCCAATGATACCGGTTATTCCCGGCACACAAATAGCAAAGCTATTTTCATGGGTTTAGATTCAAAACCATGGTCTCACAACACGCTGACCGAGTTAAGTAGCAAAGCTGCCTTAACTTAATCATGACAAAGTCATGGCATGGTTCAAACCGACCAGCCCAAATGAAGTTTGGCCTGCTCGATCTCACTCAAAGAGTGGTCGGAAACACATAAAGCATGATATAATGATCGCTTGTCTTCTTTTTTAGACCCGACATAACGTGTTCCACCTCATCTCGGCTCGGGACTACGTGGGCCCACGTCACCCGAGAGGTGACATGGGCTAGATCCTTCTTTTAGAGCTTGCCGCAACATATACTATCTTACAAAGCAACCTCGGGGACTACGTGGGCCCACGTCATTTGCATGACTCGGCCTGATCCTTTCTCTCTACAAAGAGTTTAGTTTCAAAACTAAGCTAAGGCAACGACCAATCACGACGAGATACCATGTGATGGCAAAGGCATCACACACTAACGAGGGCCCACGTCTCCATTTGGGACCCTTTCAAAATTCTTTTTCTTTTCGGGAGCATCATAAATCTTTCGGTCAAAACCGAAAACGTCAACCAAGTGTAAGCAAAGTGTGGTCGGAAGCATTAGACGGGGTCCTCCGGCCATGCTCGGACTATATGTCGAACGTGTGTCCGACCACCCTTTCTCACTCAACCAAGCAAGACGGTGTTTTTTCCCTCAAGATCCATGATGCTCGGGGACTAGCCGTGGAGGTATAAACTCCATATACCCTCACGGCCTAGTTTGGGCCGACACGCTATCACCAGGCCGGCCCATCAAGCTTCAAGACCGATCGGCTCGGGCGGGTCGGACGGCCTAAAACAGCCGAGATTCCCGAAGACCGACAAGAAGGACAAGACCTAGCCGAGATAGGAAAGTTTAAACTTGTAAAGTATATAAACTTAGTACCGGATAGGCTAGTTCCGACTCTGTAACCTTGCTCCCGCGATATATAAGGAGAGCAAGGACCCCCGTGCGGAAGGAGAGAATCCGGCATAATGCACGACTCATACATCCACATCATAATCGAAACGAGAGCGGGACTAGGGTCTTACGCATCCTTGCGGCCCGAACTGGGTAAACCTCGTGTGATTGCTCCCTCGTTTACGTCTTGCTCGCAATCTCGTGCACCTTCCGCCAATCCATTACCGGTCAGGGCATACCCCTGGTCGGACTATCGCCGATATTTCGTCGACACCGACCGCCCCGCGCCTGTAAGGAAGGCTGATTCGGCGGGTGAGCTGAATGCTGCCGCAGGCACATCCGCGGCTGCTCATGCATCAGGCGTGGCTGGACTTGGCCGTGGTCGCGGGCGCGCTGGCGACCGAGGCGCCGGCCGTCATTCGGCGTATGCCTGAAGCACCGCCCAAGCCGAAACCCGCGCCAGAAGGGAGAGGGCCCAGCGCACGCCGCCCACCGAGGTCGAAGACATTCGGGTAGGTCGCCAAATGGCTGAGCGCGCTTGGCCGAAGCCGCTGAAACGAAGCCATCAGCCGGCACTTCGGGTTGCCGAATCCTCCGAGGAATTGGCTGGGCACACGGTACCGGATCTGCGCGCGGCTGCTAGCTTTGTTTGCTTTTTTATGACCTGTTTTTGCAGATTTTTTTCTTTCTCTGCTTTTGTGTTAGCCGATTTTGACTCTAACTTGTGCCCTGATTCTCGCTGTTGGTGCGGAATTCGGCTACTCCGACGAAGAGAGCGACAAAGATGTCGCGGAAGATTCCGAGCCCCGTGACGTGGACGTGAACTCCCTTCCAGCCCGTAAGTGGGCTGGATTTCGGCGGCCGGAAGAAGCGGAAGTCACGAAGTGAGAACCACCCGCTGGCTCCGGCTATGCTGTCGAAACCGACGACCGCCGATGCCGAGACCAGCCGCCGAGAAGAGGTGGCGAGGGGAGTTAGCGGCCATGGTGCTTGGCGCAGAGCGGCTCGCAAGATGACCGTCGCCTTGGTAAGTCCCGCTTCTACCTGGAGACCACCCGAATGACACCCGAGATGGCCGAGAATGTCCTATTCGGCCATGGGTTTGTCCCAATGGAAGTGGACCGGATTCGAAATGGCGAAATGAGGGTTTATTCGGGCTCATCTTCTCTGGAGGAGGGGAATTCTAAGCAAGCGGAAACTTACTGAATTGCTCGTGCTTTAGGGGTCAGGTCAGACTGCCGCTTGGTGGCGAATGTTGACCCCCGCCAGTCCGGCGTCTTGCCGCCTCCGGAGGGGGCGGCCTTTGCACATGAGTGCAGTGGCACGTTCAACACCACCGAAACCGAGCAGGGCCTGCTAGCCACCGCTCGCAGCGAGTTGCTCTCCGCCATAAATTTTCATTCCATTTCGGTAAGCCTCGAAATCCATAGTTCCCTTTGGTTTGATTCGGGTAACGCGTCGAATAACTCTGTGTTTCACGTTTACAGACTGCCGTGCTCGTGGACGCCTTGGCGAAGCAGGAGCAGGGTACCTTGGCTCATGCCATAAAGCAAGTCAAGGAACTCGGGGACAAATTAACACTTACCGAGAACCCGCGGCTAAGGACGTGGCTAAGAAGGAGAAGTTGCTGCCGAGAAGCGAGCGGTGGATGAAGCGGCCGGAAGCCGGGAGAAGTATCGAGACCACCCACCGAAACATAGGTGCAGCGGTTGAAGAAACCCTAACCCTTGTGCAACGGATGACTTCGGGGGTCGGGGAGGAATTTCCTACCCCGGCTTCGGGAACATCCACCTTGGAGAAGATTCGGCTGCTGAACGGGGGGCTCGGTGCTCTTGAGGGACTTGTCGAACTTGGGCGTGAATATGCTGCTTTTGAGAGCGTTCACACACTTTGCAAGTCCCTTAAGGACGCCGAATGCGACCACTACGCCCGGGTGGAGGCTGCCGAAGATGCCAATACCTATTGGGCCTATGATGCCGATGCCGACAAGGCCGCGAGGAAGTGGTTCTTTGATGGGTTTTGGGGTTCCGGCGGCCGGTACCTGAGCCTGCTATGCGCGGCCCTTACTCGTGCTAAGGTATGAAACTGTCTATCGGTGTGCACACCGAATTTCAATACCCGAATCTTCTGACCGGGCACCCATTCTAACTTGTGCTTTTCACAAGATGAGGACGAGGGGAAAGCAATCAAGGCCAAGGTCATGGCCTATATTCAAGCCCGTGACGAAAGGGAGGGTCGTCCAACATGGGCACCCCCATGCGCGAAGTGACGGAACTCCCGCTCAGCCCCTAGTGACGCCGCGCCACTACTTCGACTCTCCCCGTCCGGCCCCAGCACCGAATGCACCAAACCTTGCGTCGAATCCTCCTACATCAGGACAAACTCCACCTCCCCCGGCTCCTGGCACCACTGAAGAGGAGAATGCCCTCGGTTTGATCACGGGATGTAATGGAATTGCTACTTTAGTCCTTTCGCTTGTGACGTGTGACTGCGAGGATGGCGCGTTTAAACTTTGTGTTCGTTCTGTGAACTTGGTGTGATTCGGCGTGCGCTGCCGAATGCACATTTGGATGTAAAACTTGTCGTTTTCCTTAAATTTGGACGCCTTTGTGTGTTTTGATTGTTTCTTACTTTGAACGCGTTTCGGTTTCGACACCGATACTGCCCGCTTTGACTACGAATTAGTTTTGAAAACGCCGTCCCCCCCGACTTGTTGAAGTCGAAAGAGTGGCGCATCCCTGTTTTGGCTTTGACACCGAATTAGTTTTGAAAACGCCGTCCCCGACTTGTTGAACTCAAAAGAGTGGCGCATCCCTATTTCGGCTTCGACGCCGAATTAGTTTTTGAAAACGCCGTCCCCCCGACTTGTTAAAGTCAAAAGAGTGGCGCATCCCCGTTTCGGCTTCGATGCCGAATTAGTTTTGAAAACACCGTCCCCCGACTTGTTGAAGTCAAAAGAGTGGCGCGTCCCTATTTCGGCCGACGCCGAATTAGTTTTGAAAACGCCGTCCCCCCCGACTTGTTAAAGTCGAAAGAGTGGCGCATCCCTGTTTCGGCTTCGACGCCGAATTAGTTTTGAAAACGCTGTCCCCTCGACTTGTTGAAGTCGAAAGAGTGGCGCGTCCCTGTTTCGGCTTCGACGCCGAATTAGTTTTTTGCTTGGAGAATTTTTGACAAGGAAACGCAAGCTTTATTCTCTTGATTACAGAGTCGGGATCACAACTTTACAATTTTGTGAAGTAAAGCTAGGACCCAAGGTGCTTCCGGTGTGGCCTTTGGTTTGAGTGCCGGATGTGTGTTGACGGTCGTTAAGTATCAATTTTATATCGTCAACGCAGCAAAGAGAAAGGACTAATATGAGTTCACCTCGTAGATATAGGGGTTACAACGATTTAATTCCATGAGTTTTGGTGATTGTCTATTTCGTAGGGGTTATCGAAAGAGAACCAAAGGAGGCCCACATGTCATGATTACATAGAGATAAAGACCGAACGGGTAAAATTGTATAATCTAGAAGACTCCGAGAAGGCAAACCCCGGAAGCCGGGGCCCACCCGCGGTGGTGGCCGGTCCGGCCGACCCGAGGGGAGTCGGCCGACTCCCCACCTCCACCAATCGTGGAGTCTCGTGGATCCCGCCTCCACCGCCTTTGAGGATGAATAATTATCGTCCATTTAGGTCGGTTTGATCCGAGGGCTGTGGTTCATCCTAGGGGGCTATATATTCGAGCTCCCCGGCCCCGGGTGAAACCCTAATTCATTAAAGAGTTCATTCTCTCATCGAATTCAGAGAAGCGAGCCACCATCTCAATTAGAGCTCCATAGTTTAGTAGCATAGCTACATAGGAATAGATCTAGAGGGAATCAAGCCTAGCTTGGAGTCCGGATCTGTCGGAGTTCTTGGTAATTCCCCTCTACATTCTTGTAATATTCATCATTGTTCGTGATACTATGAGTAGTACTTTATTCTATTCTATTATATCGACTTGACTTTGCTCTATTTGATTATGTTCTCAATTATATCGTTCTTAGTTTACTTTGATTATATGTTTAGCATAGTTGGACTAGAATTATGTTTATGCATAGGATCGTATAGCGCTGCTCATTAGGCCAATGGGTGAGTGGTAGATATTGTGTAGGCATGGTGCCTATACCGTATTTATCTCGCGATTGCACCCTATATTCCGGATCGTGAGGTAGATCGCGGAGTGACAAGGTCCCCGTTGAGTCCTTTGTAGCCCTTCTCCCCGAGTATAGGTCTAGCGGAACAAACCTATTACATTGAAGTCATTGCTATGTCTCTTGTCTTCTCGGTAATATCACTATGCATAGATGTAACCTTTTCCCGCTATGATTGCTAGATGTTCTTGCACTAATCATTGTATGCTTTGACTTTATAGTTAGAATAACATAGGATTATACCCTAGATCGTCCTAGTCCATGCTAGTGTTATAAGCTTAGAGTGCTAAGTTGAGATGGCTTATTACTATTATTTTATGTGGCTAATTGCTCTCATTCATCTTATGTCATTTATCATTCATTCCTATATTTTATGTGACACTTACCCCGTATGAGATGATCGATACGAGACAAGGTTAAGCTCTCCATTATAGCATGTGCATTGCTCATCACTCATTATCCAAAGTGCATTCCCTTCCCCGGTAAAAATATAAATAACGATACCTGGATTACTCCTGGTTAAAATGCTACATCGGTATTATCTGTGCGCTTGCGGATCCCATATTTATTTCTAGTAGCAGTTGCATTATTTAGTACCAGCATTTTTGGCGCCATGTTGGGGATGACAACCTAACACTGAGTGGCGTTAGAAATGTCAACAATGTGGCCCTGCAGTTTGTTGTTGGCACCGGAAGCTGGACTGCTGCGGATGCCGAGCCGCTCGCGCGTTGTTAACTGATGGATCATGATTTGACAGCACGTGCTGCCATGGAGCTAGGGGAACTAGCGCCGAATGTCCATTGGCTTTCGACTGGCGAAGCCCCTGTGGCTGAAGGTGATGACCAGAATGCGACCCCCAGCGACCGTTTTATTGGGGTCGGGAGAGAGGTTCCAGAACCTGCCATTGATGAAGCGCTTCTTTGCACCATCATTTGAATCTGACATGCTGGATGCCGAATGTGCTGTCCGCGACCTCTTGGTGCTGCAAAGGATTAGCAGGCGCAAAGGTGAAATGGCATGCGACACACGATCAGTTAATTACTATTGTGCTCCTACTACTGCTACAACTAATACTATACACTTGGTCATTTCACCGGTTCATCCGGTTTTATCAGGTCATGGGTGGTGTTTTAAATGAACTGAACATCTATACTCTCTAGTTCGGTCTTTTATCGATGAAACCGCTAGGTTACGTCCTAATAACTATGACGATGATGACTTCTACTACTACTATCCGCCAGGTTTTGATTTCGGGTTATAGGCCCAGGCCAGGTACGAGTAGATGTTGGCCATCAGTGGTGACCCGGCGCCGGAAGGATTCACGAGAAAGATGGTATATACCTTCACTACCCCTGCCACACGGGAAGGATTCTCGGGCGCAAAGGCCGAATGGTGAGCATGACACGCTTTACATATATGGAGACATGAAGTTCATGGATAGTTAGCAATCAAATTTTGAGAATCATTTAAATAAAAAAGTGACCATGTTTTTTTTTTAAATAAAAAAAATCATCTGGCCATAGCGGCATAAAGAAATAGATGTATCGTAACCTTCTTGGTGCACTTTTTTAAATCGATCTAACATTTTATTTATTGAAATGTTTGTTAAACTTGTTCAAATATCATCAAATCATTAATGTTTCATCTACGTGATAAGACGACAACCAGCCTATATAAGTTTGAAAATTTTGAAAACCGGCAACGCTGTCACAGATCCTACCAAACTTTCTAAATAAAACTTTTTTTTTGGAACTTCTAAATAAAACTCAGTGGCGCCATTCTTTGCTGCCAAATTTCTAGCGCCAAAACTCCCCGTGCCCCCTGAGCGAAAAATCCCGCGCCCACAACTGGCCTCACGTTTTTCCCTCACCTCATTACGTGACTATTTCCCCTTCCTAATACTCGTTCTAATCAGGTGGGAGAGCAGATCGATATAGCCACAGCCGCCAGGCGCCAGTTAGGGTTGGGGCTTCGACCCGGGGAAGAAGATGGCGACCCTCCGGAGGCACCAGCGAGAGCAGCTACGGGACACCTGCGTCGTCGTCGATGGCCACACCTGCAGCGGCGACGGCACCTTCGTGCTACACGGGAACCCCTTCGTCGGCGCGTCGACCTGCCTCCACGACATCCAGACCCATGGCCACCATGTCGCTGTTTCGGACACCTTCGTCCAGGACGTCTACACCTCCTGCCGATGAAGATGGAGGTCATGGCAGGGAAGGACGAGAAAGGCATCACCGTTCCTCTCAGATTGATGACAGGTAAGGGCACATCTACCTATCATATATCCCTTAGACCCTTACTGCATGCTGTGTGAAACC
>JAENPR010001488.1:142500-147625 GCA_018135685.1 Themeda triandra | reverse complement strand
CTTACGTGAAATTAAGTCGGGTATTTACAAAGAAGACAATTGTCCTATTCGGTTGATGGTTTTGCGGTTAATAAGTCGACCGATGGTGTTTTGCTATTTGGTTGATGGTTTTTGCGGTTAATAAGCCGACTGATGGCGTTTTGTTATGAGAAAAAATATTATACTATGGCTGATAAGTTCAAGCGAACAGGTTGAATGGAAGTTAAACCTCATATGACCAAGTCCAATTGGATTTGGCCCTACCCAAATCTGATCCTAGGTACAGTTGCAGACATCTGACTCGACGCGAACCACACCTATAGCTGGAACAACAGGTCTTATTTATTATTCCTCGAATGCAAAGGCACCAATCCAATCCAGGCTGTGTGTCAGTATGAACAAAGAGAATGTTTTTTTTTGCGAAACAAACAAAGAGAAATTAAAGTAACCCACGAACCAAAGTGTGGCGAAACGATGGAGCTCGATGAGCTGCCTAGCTATCTGGCAGGCGACAGACAGAGGAGACCGGCAGACGATGGATCGATCATATCGTATGAGAAGATAGGAGATTAGGATCGGAGAGTAGTCAAGTTGATCAGACGATCAGTCCCATTTCCGCGGGTCGGTGATGTTGATCTTCCAGTGCTGGTCCGCGTAGCCGATCTCCTCGGCGACGTGCCTGTCCCAGGCGATCTTCACCTTCCTCCGCTCCGAGAGGCGGCACGGCCCGCGTAGGATCTCCCCCATCTGGTCGTACACCTGCCACCAGCGCGCGTGCGCCTCGTCGCTGGCGTACACCCGCTGGTCCGCCACGTTCCAGTTGCAGTCGTAGTCCCTGTAGCACGTCCATGGCTTCATCCCCAGGTAGTGGATGGACCACACCTCCGCCGGGTCCGCCCGGAACATCCGCTCCTTGAGCGCGCGCTCGCCCGTGGTATTTGCCCAGAAGTTCTTGAGGTAGTTCATCCGCCGGGGCAGGCGGTGCCACCACACGAACACCTCGTTCAGGAACCCCTGGTCGCCGCCGTTGTAGGACCGGATGGTCCGGCGCTCCCGGATGAGCGCGTCGAACGTGCACGCCGACGGCTCGATCACCATGACGCCCGAGTTGAAGAGCCAACCGTCGTTGCCCACCGCCGTGAGCTGCGGGAACGCGAACAGCGCGTCCAGGCTGCGGAGCACCAGGATATCAGCGTCGACGAACACCACGCGGTCGTAGTCCGACAGCTGCCACAGCCGGAACTTGCTGTAGTTGTACTCGTTGTAGGTGCCCCGCGCCGCGCGCGGGTTGCGGATGCGCTTGATCCGGCGCGGCGTCCACCCGGCCGCCGTCAGCGCCCGGAGCGCCGGCTTCGACACCGTATGGTCGTGGAGGAGGACCAGGTCCCGGGTGGACCCCGCGCGGCGGATGCTCTGTGCCAGCACGATCGCGCCGCACAGGTACTTGTCCGACGAGTGCAGCACCGTCGCGTACGCCTCCCGCCGGGGACGCCCGCCCGACCACGAAGGCGACGACGACGTCGCCAGCTCCGACGACGCGTTGAACACCTCCTGGATCCCTGTGTACCGTCGCTTTATATAGCAATCTTATTCGCTAGACAGTTCAGTCAGTTGTAAAACATGTCACCAATTGATACTATACACAGATCTCTATCTATCTATACAGCGAAGCCTAGCTCCCAAAAGAAAGTTCTGCTGGTGGATAGATTGAAGTGTTGGTCAAGTCAAAACCAAAGAGACATATAATCGACCGACCAACGCAAGTAACTACAAAATAAATAAACTTTGCGGGCGTTACAGTTGATGCTAGGTCCCCAAGCTGGCGAGACCCGGCCAGAGCAGCCCTGCCCGACGTATTCGCCGTGCCATCATGCATGCATGCATTGCGTGTGTGTATGTGTGTGTCAGTGTGCGTGTGTGCTCGATTGATCGGTCGATCAGACGGGTGGAGATGAAAGGCCTCCAACCACACGTTACGTGCAAGTGTTTGCGTCCAATTTCTGGACATTATTTATGCTAATGCTCTCTTATCCTACTATTTGTGAATTTATTCTCACGAATTAACAGAACCGACACTAATAAGGGTCTGTTTAGATCCCATAAATTGAAACAAATATATATCTAGCTAGAAAGTGTTTCCCATTTTTTGTCAACGACTAACTGTTTTCTTTATATAATGTATTGCTTTTCTTTGAACGAACCCTGTTTATTTTCTATCAGTATGGAACTATGGATGTTACTGTAGTGGTCAAAGAAGTACAGATTATATTATGTAAAGACTGCGTACGCATATTTTTCTTATTCTTTTTTTTTTGCAAGTATAATACCGTGTTGATGCTATTATCTCAGTCTTCTTTTTAATTTCTAGACAGATCACAGCATGTCGGTGCGGAGAATAATTCTATTAGATCGGCGGCCTCAGCTCTTACGCATAGTATCTATCTTGCTCGTACTCCTGCTGCGCCTAGCATGTATGTTAGTACAGTACAGGTGCAACTTCACATGCTTGCCTTGAATTGCATGCAGTGCAACTGTGCAAGTGTAAGCATGAAGCAGAGTTCATCGAGACAGAGAACATTGGAGCACACGAATTAAAACGTACCTCCTGATCCCCAGAGCGGCATGGCGAGGTTGCAGGACCCCACGGGCAACCGGAGCTTCTCCTCCAGGCGCTGCATGTCCACCCTGTACATGTACCAGTCGCCCTCCCGCCCCACGGCCTCGTCGCAGCGGAACAGGTCCATCATGGGCTCGCACTGGCTGCGCAGCACCACGCGCACGGCCCCGGCGCCGTCGCGCCGGCCCTTCCGCGCCGCCACGTGCGCCGCCACCAGGTGCACCTGCAGCCTGAACACGTCGCGGTTCCACCCGGCCGGCGCGCTGCGGTTGCACGGCACCGACGCCACCACCACGTCCACGTCGCCGGCGCCGTCGTACTGGGACCAGTCCGGCATGGGGAGCTCCGGGCAGGACGGGCTCTCGTCGTCCTCCTCCTCGTCGATCCACTCCGGGAACAGGTCCGACCACCGGAACGTCTCGGCGACGCGGTCGAAGTCCACGCGCACCGCGTTGCCCTCCACGCCCAGCGCCAGCACCTCGTCGCGCCCGATGTTCACCAGGCCCATCCGGAGACGGCCGCGGAGCTCGTCGAACATGGCCGGCGCACGCCCCGCGTTCACGATCACCATGCTCTCCGCCGCCGCGCCTCCCAGCTGCATGCATGAGACGCAAACGTCGTCGTCAGCGCGCTCAAGGCCTCAAGGGAAAGCTCGCTCTGTCGTCGTCGTCGTCGTCCCACGTGCCGGTTGACTCACATTACCTTCCGTGAGAGCTGGTTCGTCGTCGATGACGACGGCGGCGGGCAGGAGTTGCGGAAAGTGCAGCGGACGAGGGAGGTGGCGCCGCGGTCGAGGACGCCCGAGAACTTGGGGTGGTGGAGGAGCGCCAGGTTGGCGAAGAGGAAGAAGGCGAGGAACGAGGCGTTCATCTTGACGATGACCGAGGCCCGCACCGGGGACATTCGTGCGTTCGCTAGCTCACCGGCGGGACGGGGCGGAGGGCGCGTCGTCGTTGTCGGGCGTGCGCGCGGCGGCGGTGTCAGTCGAGCTCTGCAGGCTAAGCCGAGGCGCGTTGCATGCGAGGGATTATATAGGGGTACAGCACGGCGCTGCTACTTGGTCATGGGCTCCTGGCGGGCGACGGATGGCGGATCGTGTGGAAGTCCGTGTGAATGCGCGCGCGGCAACGGGTGACGGTGGTTGGGCGTGGGGTGAGCTTGAAAGGACGACTGTAACGAACGATGGCCCACGTGCCAGATGGTGGTTCATCATCCGGCCTCGATCAAGGACTACTGCCTATCCCCTTGAGTGATTATATTCTCAGTCTTTAGCCGGAAAATAATTTCTTTCTTTATTTATGACGTACTTGGTGATGTGTAGTTGCAGTCACGTATTTTCACCACCCGATATGGCATGTACATTTCGTGCCTACACTATTACGATGACGGCGGTTAAGCTTCATTTCACTGTAGCTAGATAGTTTGTCCATGCATGATTGATTAAGTGTTTTTATGACTATTCTTTGAAAATAGACTTTTGGTATTTATTTGCTGATAGATTTTTTTTTTACTAAATCTGCCAGATTCTTATACATTTGATTATGCTTTAGGATTTGTGATTCAACTTTCTACTAGGTTGCACTTACAAAAAATCTAACAAATTTAACAACACAAAATCTGTCCATAGACGACTAGACACTCTTGAAAATATTAGCATGGCTTTTATTTTAGTTACTACCACTCTATGTTAATTCTCATAGGACACTCTAAAAAATAGTTATCTTATTTAAAAAAACATAAATACTTTGCTATTAATTTGATAGACTATAACCATCATTGCCGATAGTATGCAACTCTACAATTATAAAAGAACTAAATGAACCGCGAATGTGTATCCACATTCTTCATTATGAAAGATAATCTAAAATATTTTGCCTGGTTGTTTGGTAAATTTACATCTAAATAAATCTTCAACCTCTTCCCTACAAACGATAACAAAAACTAGCTCTATTAAATTTGCTACTAAATAACATCTATATATGCTATTGTTAAAATAAAATAAGTCTCAAATTTACATCTAAGGCCTTGTTTTGTAGAGCTTCCCCCTCAAGGGCTCCTTCGAAAAAGTCAGAGCTGTTCTAGAGGACTCACAATGACTCATCTTTTTTCCACTAAAAAGTGATTTCAAGCAGCTCATCCTAACTAATCGTTTGGTAGGGCTCCTCAAACGAGACCTAAGTCAACCAAATATGTTTAATTAGTAGTGTGTGCAAAATTGATCCATAACCTTTTCATAGCAATATTGTATTTCTAACTAAAATTTAACCTATGCATACGCAGGCGTGGAGGAGTTGCGAGCTATAGACATTTAATTTCATGACTCAAAGATAGTTGATAAGCGTGCCAAGAGAGTTCATTTAGGTAAAACTCATTTCTTCTCTCTTCTTAAATACACTGTCATATCATAAAAAATGGCTACTTAACAACCTATTTAATGCAAATGAAACTCAAATAACACTTCCACTGTGACTAACCTATTTAATGCAGCAATTAATTAGTTCACTAGCAGGAATCGGCATTTTGCAAATA
>JAENPR010001488.1:0-137500 GCA_018135685.1 Themeda triandra | reverse complement strand
AGATCCTCGCGCTATGGCTAGCTACGAAGATGCAGACACTCATATCCCAGGAGCAGAACGCCTTCATCCGCGGCCGATCTATCCAAGATAACTTCAAGTACATTCAGAGGGCTGCCGTCATGTTGAGGAAGAAGAGGAAACCGAAAATTTTGCTCAAGCTCGATGTCGCGAAGGCGTTTGACATGGTATAGTGGCCGTTCTTATTGGACGTGCTTCAAGCGATGAGGCGATGGATCGCCATGCTGCTTTCTACGGCGACGTCCAACATCTTGCTGAATGGGCAACCCGGCAAGCCAATTTGGCACCGACGGGGAGTGCGCCAGTGGGACTCCCTCTCCCCCATGCTATTCATCTGCGCCAAGGAAATCCTCGGGCTGCTGTTCTGCACCACCCGAGAGGAAGGCGTGATGCGGAGCCTGGCAGAAGATGGGATCAAACACCAGTGCAGCATGTACACAGACGACGTCATACTGTTCGCGTACCTGGACGCCGACGAGGCCTTGGCGATCAAGGGTCTGCTCGGAGGGCCTGAAAACCAACTTGGGAAAGTGTTCGATCACGAACATTTTCAGAGCAGAAGAAGTTATCCCCAGCCTGCAGCTGATCCTTGGATGTCAGGTGGCACCATTTCCGATACGCTACTTGGGACTGCCTTTGAGCACAACGAAGTTGCCCAAGGCCGAAGTGCGGCGCATGGTCGACACGGTCGCTCGCTGGCTGCATGCATGCCATGGGCCTCTCATGGCGAAGAGAGGGCGCCTGATTTGGGTGAAATCCGTTCTCTCAGCGATCCCAATCTACTGTATGATGGCGGATGGACTGCCTCCATGGGCATGGGCAGAGATTGATGCCATCTGGCGTTTCCTATGGAGCGAGAAGGACGGCGACGCCCGGGGCAAATGCATGGTCGCCTGGAGAACCTGCACTCGGACGAAGGAGCTCGGCGGACTGGGCATTCCCGATCTCAGGCTGGTGAACACAGCCTTCGAGGCTAAGTGGTTGTGGCTGCAGAACACGGACACGGCGAGGGCCTGGTCCGAGCTGCCATTGAAGCAATCCGGCGAGGCAAGAGACTTCTTCAGAGCATCTACTCACACCATCATCGGGAGCGGCCATGGAACACTATTCTGGCTAGACAGCTGGATTGGCGGTGTATCGATCAGGACAATGGCGCCGATCCTCATGAAGTTCGTCCCCAAGCGCACCGCCAATCGCCTAACTGTCGCAGAGGCATTGCCGGGCAGACACTGGGTGCGCACCATCATCGGAGGAGTCACCGCGCCTGCAATGGCCGAATACCTACCGGTGTGGCATGCTATCAATGGAGTAACCCTCAACGACACCCCTGATAGGCTGGTCCGGCGCTGGAGCTCCGACGGGAACTTCTCCGTTCACTCAGCTTACCAGGCGTTGCACCTTGGCTCACACCATTCCGAGATGCGTTCGAGTATGGGAGGTCTAGGCACCGCTGCGAGTAAAACTGTTCCTTTGGCTGGCGATCCGCAGACGCCACTGGACGGCGGACAGATGCCGGCGACATGGATTGGACACACAAGACACCTGCTTTCTCTATGATCAACAGGCTGAAACGATCGACCACATCATCGTTGAATGCCCATTTGCCCGCCAACTTTGGGTAGAAGCCGCGTCGGCGCTGGGATGCCACATTCAAGAGCAGCCTACCGGCAACATCGTCGATTGGTGGGAGACATGGCGAGGACTATGGCCGCCGACGCATACCAAAGGAGCGGATTCCCTACTTGTGCTGATTGCTTGGGAGTTATGGAAGGAGCGGAACGCCCGTTGCTTCCGAGGGGCAGCCACCCAGCTTAACGCGATCAAGGACACCATCAAGCGTCAGGCGGAGCTGTGGATCTTGGCAGGAGCCAAGAATTTTGGGTGTTTAGTCCAGCGAGTAATAGGTTAAGCGAGAGAGCAGCGAGGATGCGCGTACAATCACTATGTAAAACCGCCTCGCTTGTAATCAAACTCTATTCTTCTCTTAATGAAAATACGCGCAAATCTTTTGCGTGATTGAGAAAAGCAAAAATCGCACGCCACATCTAACATCTGTAGGGGTTGGTGCATCCTCTAGATGCCATCATATATACATACATATATTTCTGTGATTTGGCCGAGATAAAGATAAGATAATCGATGCCGCTTATTAGTTGAGCGTGTATCTGTGTGATTTGGTCAGTGTTTAATTTCGTTGCTGCTATTGTGGACGGCAGCAGCACGTCAGGTTTTCGACATGATCGCTGATGCGGCGTCCCTGTTGGCGCTTGCACACCAAGGTACGGTTCGGTTGCCCGGGCTCGATCAAGACCAGCAAGCACGTATACGAAGGACCGCAAACGGCGACCAGAGGGGGGTGAATGGGAGCCTCAAAATTTCTTTTGAAATTTTTGGTCCTCGGCTCAACAAACAACCCCAAGAAGTGATACACAAACCAGTGGTGATCACGACCCTATTGAGAGGGTGGATATTCCTAAGGAACACAGCGGATCACCACAAGAGTAGCGGAAGAAGTCCCAACACAATCCGAGAACGAACGGACAAGATACGGAAGAAAGAGCTGCAACTGCTCAATCGGCGGACAGTCTGGAAAGACTGCGAAAGACTGAGTCGGGACACACCGAAAAAGCAACGACGGACTGTCCACGACGCCGACCCGAACTATCCAAGGGTCGGACTGTCCGAGATACAGGGCCGGACCATCCGCAGGCAAAAGCCTGGAAAACACCTTCCTTGGAACAGAATCTGGGAACAGACACGCAGGACAACGTCGGACTGTCCGCGTGGATTGCCTGGACTGTCCGAGGGCAAAACTGAGAAAAACCAACCGAACTGAACCGGTTCTGGACACGGCTCAAATCTGACTCGCGGACTGTCCGCGGGTTAGACCCGGACTATCCGACGGTCACCGACTAAAAATCCAAAAATCCAGTCGAGAGCTCAGTACTGTGCTGGATCAACGGCAGACTGTCCATGGTCAAGGCCCGGACTGTCCGCGCGTGACTTGCCAGCTCAGCCTCGAAAGCCACTGGCTCGACCTAAACTCGACACCCAGACTGTCCGCGGTGGAATCCCGGACTGTCCGCGGTCACCCAGAAAAGTCGCCCGAAAATCACCTCTTGCAAAGATTCGTCCCAATCTCTCTCAAATCGAAACCCCCTGCAATCAAACCTGGTACAAGTGATCTATAGGCAGTGGGTGAGCTATCTCTAGGAGATTATCGCCCACTTTGGAGAGAATCAAGAGAAATCGAGAAAGGGGCGGAAAAAGGGTTCTTGAGAGACCTAGAGCTAAACAAGCGTAGATCTTTGATCTCGTGGGGAATTGGCAAGTTTCCTTCGTGGAAAGATTCAACTCACGTCATAGATCGATCTAGCGCAAAAAGAACGGATCAAAACGCTCTAGAAACGAAGAAATCCAACTCGAAATTAGAAGGGAGAGGGGAGCTCGGGAAGAACACAAAAGCAATCTCAAGAACACAGACAAATCATTGAGCCCAGAGGAAACAGCGAGAACTCGGCGCCTCGCTTGCCAGACAAGTTGGTTCGAGCACGAATCACAGATTCATCGACCTCTCTCTCACCAAGCAATTAGAGGAAGAAAACCCTAAAGGAAAAAATAGAAATACAAGAGGTGAAGGGGGAAGGGAATCCCTCATCCTTATTTATGGGCACTATTATACATTTCCTTTTTGCCCTTGGATACATAGAGTCCAAACCACTTAACTAGAGGCATTATGGTCCGACTCAGGCTTCACTTGATCCGATGACCACCGCGCCTCCTCACCGGTAGGCTCGCTTCCACGCGATCTCCCCGATGCCGCCACGTGCCGTCCGTCCGCATCGAGACCTCCGCCCAGGTTTTGAGGCGCAAACCCGGGAAACCCGCCGCCGATGGTTTTGAGGCGAAACCTCCAAACCGTCCACGAGTAGCGTAGCCCGTATGCGTCCCCCGCCGATGGTTTTGAGGCGAAACCACCAAACCGCCGCGAGTAGTGTAGCCCGTAAGCATCCCCCGCCGTGTACACTTGCCCTTGTCGATGTCCCAAGTGTGAGCCACCGCGGCTAGTCGCCCGGTCTCCAGGTCCCTCGATCCAAGCCTTACGTCCGCCCTTCACCGCACCCGGTCCGTCAGCACGGTGCGTCCTACTTGATCTTCACCACACCGTCGATCACCGCCTGCGAGCTCGACATCTGCACAACACAAGCTAAGAGACACCGTTGTTTGACACGAAGTCGCGTGTCACGGCTAGAGAAACACACCACACACAACACTTGTGTTGGCATGTTGACAATCACTCAGCACAAAAACTATTACAATGGCTATGGAAAAAGCCATGTGTTCGCACACCTGCAGCCCCTCTTCCAAGTTCTGAGCTCATGTCGGTGCGATCTTGGCCGTTCCTTCCCGTCCCAGCTGCCCCAGTACTTCTCGAGTGGTGTTGCACTGCATGGAAGACAAAGGCTTGCATGTTATTATTTTAAGATTTTTGTTTGGGAGAAAAAGTTTGATTTGATTGAAAAGAAAAATGCTGTTAAATGCAATTGATCAAGAGAGGTACATAGGTCCACTCCTCCATTAATTGGCATAATCTCCAATAGCCGGGAAGCTTAAAGGCGGGGCGAGCTGGAGCTGCTATCAGAGCTAAGTGAGTGGATCAATGGTGCAGTACTTTATATTCTGTTCATCCTGGCCGGGAATTGAAAAAAAAGGAACTGAACTTAATCATTAGCCACACCCACACCCAGTTACCTGTAGATAGGCTTAGCTGCTGCCGATCGCCCTTGACAATAACATCTCAATTGCCCTTGATGTTGCATTGCATGACAATACAACTGACATCCAAGATATACCGAATTTGTGTTCGAGGCATCTGTAGACATCACAATTAAGACGTAAATAACTTACTGGTCCCTGCTGAAGCATGCATTGCACTAAATTCCACCACCATCTCAGTTAATGATCATATAAATCCTAGTATCATATCCTGTACAGTACTACCTAACGATCCATTCATCCATAATTGCAGCTTCGATGAACATGGAACAGTTCGTTCTACCCTTAGTCCTACCACTGCGTATCCAGCAGCCTGACTTCATCCCTTGCCTTTCAAGGACCACTGTCGCTGATCTTGGATGATCTTATCTTGGCGTCAAAAGCTACATATACTAATATATTATATATATCCTGAGAAAGGAATGATGCTTTCTTTTAGCGGGGTGCAATGAACGAGCAATGACCGGAGAACTGAAGTGTGTCAAACACAGAACTGGATTAAAAACGACGTCGGGTTCACAGAAAATGCGTGCCCAAATCGCGTCAGTGCTCCCATCCATCATCCATGGTACACCAGAAGGACCAGTGAGGATTCCGGTCGTACATGTCCGTCGTCCTCCTTGACCATACCCCCCTTGTTTTAAATACTGGCGGCTCGACACACCAACCCCAAAACCGACCCTTTAAATTTGAGAGGGGATGGCTTTTACGGGAGGGTTTTCATGAGATGGTTGCAAATATTTGGCAATCCGAGAATGGGGGGTCCTCTCCTCTAGAGCGTTGGCAGTACAAAATTAGGAGACTGAGGCAACATCTAAGAGGATGGGCCAAGCACACAGCGGGGTCTTACAAAAAGAAAAAAGACTTTGCTGACTCTTTTAGAAAATCTAGATAAACAAGCGGTGGCTGCTTTGTCGAGCAAGAAATTAATTTTAAACTTTATCTAAAAGAGCGGTTAGTTTCTCTTTTGAGGGAGGAGGAACTAAAGTGGTATGAAAGAGCCAAAGTTAAAACCCCGTTAGAAGGGGATGCAAATACTAGGTTCTTTCATCTTGTGGCTAATGGGAAACATCGCAATCAACACATCTTTAAACTAGAAGATGATCATGGAATTGTTGTTGGCGATAGTAATCTTAAAAGTCATATTACCACATACTATAAAAACCTGTTTGGACCACCGGAAAATTCAGATATCAACCTTGTGGAAAATGAGATTTCAGACATTCCACGGAGTTACCCCCGGAAAAAATGAAACCCTCATCAGCCCTTTCACTGAATCTGAAGTTAAGGAGGCTGTTTTCCAAATGGAGCATAATAAAGCTCCAGGTCCAGATGGTTTCCCGGCTGAATTCTATCAGGTTTTTTGGGGTCTAATAAAGAACGACCTCTTGCCTCTTTTTGCTGAGCTACACAAACTCTCGGACTTACATAGTCTGAACTTTGGAATAATTACACTAATTCCTAAGGTTCCTAATGCCACGAAAATTCAGCAATACAGACCAATTTGTGTCCTCAATGTGAGCTTTAAAATATTCACAAAAGTAGGCACAAATAGACTAAACAAAGTGGCTAAAACAGTTGTGAATCCCATGCAAACAGCTTTCATGCCGGGAAGGAACATCATGGAAGGAGTCGTAATTTTACATGAAACCATCCATGAGTTACATACTAAAAAAAGGGATGGTATTATAATTAAAATCGATTTTGAAAAAGCCTATGATAAGGTCAAGTGGTCCTTCATACAACAAACCTTACGTATGAAAGGGTTTTCCAATAAATGGTGTAGATGGGTACAGAGCATGGTCACGGGTGGAAGTGTAGGGATTAAAGTTAATGATGATGTTGGCCCCTACTTCCAAACTAGACGTGGCCTTCGTCAGGGTGACCCTATGTCCCCTATCTTATTTAACATCATTGCGGATATGCTAGCTCTCCTAATCAATAGAGCAAAAAATGATGGTCAAATAAGAGGTATCCTCCCTCACCTGGTTGATGATGGTCTGTCAATTTTACAATATGCAGATGACACCATCATTTTTATTGATCACGATCCAGAGCAGGCAAAAAATCTAAAACTTTTGCTGTGTGCTTTTGAGCAGCTGTCTGGACTCAAGATCAATTTCCACAAGAGCGAAATCTTTTGCTATGGTGCAGCCAAAGAGATGGAAGATTACTATACCACTCTATTTGGTTGTAACACTGGGGATTATCCTTTCAGGTATCTAGGAATCCCAATGCACCATAGACAACTGCTGAATTCTGAATGGAGGAAGGTGGAAGAACGTTTTCAGCAAAAACTCTCTTGTTGGAAGGCAAAATACCTATCATATGGAGGAGACTTGTTCTTCTTAACTGCGATTACGAGCGACCTTCCCATGTTTATGATGTCCTTTTTGAGATTCCAAAGGGAGTTCTCAAAAACCTTGATCATTTCAGATCCGGGTTTTTTTGGCAAGGGTCTTCGGAAAAGCATAAGTATAGACTTGCCAAATGGGACATCTTGTGTCGCCCCAAAGACCAAGGGGTTTAGGTATTCTTAATTTGGGCTTGCAAAACAAGGCCTTGCTAGCCAAATGGTTGGTGAACCTAATCAACACGACGGCATGTGGCAAAATATGTTAAGAAATAAATACCTCACCTCCAAAACACTAACTCAAGTGACAGACCAAACCTAATGACTCCCACTTACGGAGAGGTCTCATGCGTCTCAAAGAAGAGGTAATGGCTAACGGGTCCTTTAATATTAAAGATGGGACCATGGCGAGGTTTTGGGAAGACACTTGGGTAGGAAATCGGCCTCTAAAAGTTAAGTATCCATCGTTATATAATATAGTGAGGGACCCACATGCAACGGTGTCAAAGGTGGTAAACTCAAGCCCTCTTAATTTATCCTTTAGAAGGGCTTTGGTGGATAATAAACTTTTAGAGTGGCGTAGCCTAGTAGCTAGAATGTCCAATGTTGAGTGGTGGATGGATCGAGACAAATTTAAATGGGGTCGACGAGATCTGGGTCTTTTTCTGTCAGATCTATGTATCTTCATCTAATGGATGCACAGCCACCCTTTCAACATAGGAAAATTTGGAAAATGAAGATCCCCCTAAAAATAAAAATCTTCCTGTGGTTCCTACAAAGAGAGGTCACTCTAACAAAAGACAACCTCGCTAGGAAAACTGGAAAGGAAGTCAAAAATGTATCTATCAAACAGGAACGAGACAATTCAACACCTGTTCCTTGATTGCCCTTGTGCAAAATTGCTTTGGAGGATCATTTTCTTTGCTACTAGCTTTGCAACAACCTAGATCGATAAGGCATATGTTCGGTAATTGGCTTCGAAATCAACATAAGAAAGCCAAAAATTTGATCTGGGTTGGGGTGGCTGCCTTATCTTGGGCCATCGGAGATGCCGGAACGATGTTATTTTTAATAAACTAAAAACTAACTCAGTGATGCGAGGTTATTTTCGGGGAGCATACGCTGCTTAAAGGGCACGGCTGCGGCGTGATGAGGAGGCCAAAGAAGCCCTCTCGGAGATGAGCAAAAAATTGGAGATGATTGCTCTAGAAATAACAAACCGAGGGTGGAAACATTTTTACCGTCTGCTTTAGTTCCTAGGCTTTTTGTAGCCTAAAGACTTTTGGCTTCCTTTCTTTTGCTCTTTGTAAGACTCTGTAATAATTGGCTGTGTACATCCTTTGGATGTAGAGGCCGGATGTTTCATCCTTTATCTAAAAAAAATGTCCGTCGTCCTCCTTGATGATTTCATACGTGGAAAAAGAGAAGACGACGACGCCCGTGTTGATCTGTCATGGTGCTGGCGGGACTGGGAGCCTGGGAGGAGGAAGACGAAGAATACGCGTGCATTTAGCAATGGGCAGAAGCGACCAATTGGTTGGACCAAATGCTTCAGAGAATCCATGCTTTTTCCCGCTTTGGTTCCTCGCTCCTCCTTTTCCACAGCTTGTCTAGAAATAGAACTCAAACTATTTCAACGACAAAAGCGAGCGAGCCAGCGAGGTAAAAGAAAAGGGGAGAGCGACATGTGCTGCAGTCTACTGTGGAGAGTAAATGGCTGCTGAGTTGCAGTAGGGTTACAAACAAGCAAAGCCTTGAAGGCAACTCCATGGCCAACCGAACCTACCCTAGCCTTTTCGCCTTCGTTCCCTGATGAATGGCAAAGGGCATGCATGCGTTCGTCGTCGTCGATCGTCTCGTCTGTCGTCACATTGGCGCTCACCAGCTTGAGCATGTATCGCTCACGACTAGAAATGTTTGCGGCGTTGCCGCTTATGGCCAGTGTGTGCGCTGTTGGTAGTGTTTGTTCCCAATAATTATTTTCTTGATCACATTATCCCCAAGTGATATAGTATATATTTAAGATGAAGGATGATGGCGTTAAGAGAGGTGCTATCCATCGAACAAGCATGGGCAACTGGTTTTCATCTTCTGTGCCACGCAAGGAGTAGCAGCAGCAAGATTGCCATTGTTGGTTGCCAAGGATGCTCAGATACACAAACAAATATCATTGGAAATGGAAATTGGTAATACTATTCAACAGCCAGGATAGTAATGGGGTGGGTAGGTGGTGCGGGGTTCAACATCTGGCAGTGAGATTGGTTACCTGTGATTATAGAAAAATACTTGATAATAGAAAATATCCGTTGTGCTTCGAATCTATAAAAAATGGAATTAGAGTACCAAGCAAAGTGGCCAAGTAACATTCAGAGGAAGAAAATTACACAAAGCCACAAAGTCATCATATGTTTCTATATATTTATTGACTCCCTAAAGTTGCATGTTTCGTGAGGTCTAATTAATTTGTTTGAGTGGTTTACTAATAATTTTTAGACTGGGTCAAACATATTGAAAATGAGTTTTAACACGGATTTTCTCTCTTGCTGTCTCCTAGTCTCATGAAGAAAGATTCATCATATGTTTCTATACATTGAAGACATATGCTGTGCGTGGGATGGCTTCAACTATCACTGGACTGGCAACCAGGGGTGATCGGCTGTTGAAGAATCAGAAAACCTTCTGAAGTTATACAAGAGGATGCCTGAGACAAAAAGTCTCTGTTAGCTGGGGATTGTGGTCTGCTGTTTCAGTTTCCTTATGTTGGTTTCTGTTGGGGTGATATGTTGGTTCCCCCAGTTTTTGTGGTTCATTTTCATATGCCGTGGAGTAGGTTTTCAGTCTGGATGCAAGTTGGTGGCCAGCGGTGGCTGGTCCATCGTGTTTTTGTTAGCAGTTTTTGTTAAACAGTAGACAGATGGTTCTTCCCATCTGCTGGACCTGTAATTTTGTGACCTGTCTGTTGGCCATGGTTGATGGACGGGGGCAATAATGCCCTAAAATTCTAAAAAAAAAAATCTTCAATGTATAGGATGCCGTTCCATTAATCAGAGCTCCACACATTGACATCATCATCGAATAATCAAATCCATCAGATGGAGAAGCTAAGTTACCTGATAACATGAGGTCAACAACAGAGAACGGACTTAGTTGCAGTGGCAAAGATGGCATATATGTATCAGCCTACTATGATTCAATTCGTTTTGTACCATGTATAAACAGATTTAGATAATGGCACATTTTATATAGGGAGAATAGGCATTCAAAAGTAAGATTTGGTGCTTGGAAGACAGCTGCTGATGGTGGGTACATGCTGATCTTGCATATGTGCCGAGCGAAAAGCGCAGAAATCTTCTTTCTTTCTGATTGAAGCAATTTTGATACCTGTGTACAGATTGAACAGTAGGTTTAAAAGTTGATGTGGATTATGCAGCAGAAATAGCTATATGAAAAGAGCATACAGTCTATGCAATCCTTTGGTCAAACCTGAAATAGGAAGAGTTGTGTTATTGAACAACTAATTGCAATGCAAGCACATGTTCCTCAAGAAAATATTGTGCTATGGGAAAATTAATAATCTGTATAATACGTTGGTTGTAACAAACTTAAGGTTTGCGTTCATGGTCTCTTAGGAAAGGAAAAAATATGGGAAGGCAACATCCAACTAACCCGAACACTGACGTCTCTGAATATGGAAAGTTTTCGTTTATGAGGGAGATGAGAACACTCTTGTTCCTTTTTTTGATTTGGTTTCAGATTTCATTAAAGGGCACTGCGGCACAGAAGCGTAGTTGGCATGGCTGTACTAAAGATTGGCTTTCAGGATCAGCTATAATGGTTCAGCAACAATAACGTGAAAAACCTTAGCTTTTTTTATAATAATAAAAGAAAGCATATCAGACACCATGAACAAAGCTGCACACAAAACTAAGGTCTAAATAACTAAAGAAGTACAGGTAAATGCTCAGGAGGTAAATGCACAAGGAAAAAGGTTCAGGTACATTCGTTTTCGTTGAGTGTAAAAATCAGCACTTGTAACCATAACAATTTGGAAGAACATTCAGGTTTTATCATAATCATCACTGGCGTCAGTGCTGAGCAAACTGATGCAATAAAACCATTGTACAAACAATGTCCTATTCTATCCCCCAAAAGAGCATCCATCAGGCAAGTAAGTAGTCGACAGGTAACAAAAGAAACTAGCTATCATTGGTACAGTGACCAATCTAGCTTGATGGAACAGTAAGACAAAAACAATGATTTCTTCCCCAATGGTAGTACAAAGGAAATCTTGGATAGGAAAAAATATATATATATTAACTGAATGCTCCACCAGAATGAGCATGATCATGAAAATTTATGGAATGCTTTTTAAGGCTATTAAGTTGCACAGGATCAAATGTTGCAGTTTGTGTGTTTTTTGTTTGAGCACTGAAAATGCCATGAGGGTGGCAGTTATTACAAATGCCGGACATTGTATGGTTCGATAGTATACTGTAAATGAGGTTGGGTTGTACAAATTAATTAAAGCGTCCAGCTTTTTGAACATAATGCATGAAACATGAAGCAGCAAAAGTAAAATTGTTAGGTGGGCTGGACCTTTTGTCAAACACCTTGTAGGCAGCGCTGTAGCCTGGCTCCAGCGCACTGCGAGACGCAGCCGTCAGGCTGGTAGGCGAAATAGGAGGACAGTTTCCGGAAGCAGACCTGGACATTATGCATATTCACTTGCTCGGGGCTGGCCGTGGCCCGCATGCAGTTGATGGCTCTGGAGGTTGAGGTGGAGCTGAAGGAGATGGTGACGGCTTTGTTTCCCAGCCGGTGGAGCTCAGATAGGGGCGGCGGCGGCCCGAGAACTGGACGTTGGGTGGCGCAACAGGTGGAGGGCAGACGCCGGTGGGCCGCAGGCGACGCTGCAGCGGAGGGCGGACGCCGGCACCTTCGCAGAGGGCGGAGAGCGGAGGGCGCCCGCTCTTGTGGGGCGTGGTGGTGGCTGCGTCCGGCTAGCCTGCGGGGCCGCCCTCGGCTCGCCCGTGAGCTGCGGCTGCGGGGCTGCGCCGTCTTGCAGGTGGCTGGCGCCGTGCCGCTGCTCGCTCGATGGTGAGTGAGCCCGAGGAGGTTCCCGAGGTTTCGGGTTGAAAAGAAACGGGCAGATATCAAACCCATCCGCAATCGAACGGCCACCATCGCGAGGTCGCTAGATCTGACGGCCAGCGGACTAACAGGAGACATGGGCCTATCCTTTAGCCCGCTTTTGGTGCAAGAATAGTTAGAAGAATGGTTTTTTGGTTTCATGCCATTACAATTTTCAGTGTTTTGAAACATGCCATTACAATTCGTCTATTGCGAAGCACGTCATTATAATTTTCGTATACTCTGAGATATGCCACTGGATACGAACAACGATGACTTAGGCCCACCTACAAGCTTACGTGGCATACGATGGACCGTATCCCGTCTGTATCTCGTCACTAACTAAACGGCCGTTCCTTCGCTGTCTATTCCCATCCATCTCCGTCTCTCACACTCGAACTCTCCCTCTCTATTGCTTCCCTGCTCGAACCCTAACCCGATCAAGGCGGCGGCGGCGGCGACTTCTGTCACGCGGCAGTGGAGGCGGAGACGCTCCCGACGGTGAGGCGAGGCGACGCAGCAGAGCAAGCAGGCGGCTGCGCGCGTAGCAGAGCAAGCAGGCGGCCGCGCGCGTAGCAGACCAAGGGAGCCCGTGGACATGAGCTCCACCTCCATTGCTGGCGGCACCAGATGGGGGCACGCCCCCTGCTGGACTACCCTGATTGCCATGTTCCACTGATCCGGATTCAAAGCAAGCAACTGAAGTCATTGAACGAGTGGTTCGTGAAGTGCCCCAACAACATAAAGGTTAGAATTTGCATACCCTTCTCTATTGATTTCTTTTCTGATTTGATTTCAGCTTCACTGATCTATGGTCTGTAGGGTGATCCAACAACGTGTGCAAGAATCTGGTCTGAAAAACAGTATGAGTCCTATGTGCGTTCAGAGGCTCAAAAGCAAGGGAAGCAGGTGGCACTTCATGTTGGAGATGACATTGCTGCTTTGAAGCAACAAATTGCTGAAGTGAATCAGAGGGTGGACACTATTGCCAATGATGTTAGGAAATTGATGATGCAACCTCCTGTTAGTCAAATTAGTGATCAAAAGACGGAATCAAGTACAAAATTTCAGATTGTGCTAGATATCTCTGTTCTTGTCGGTGTTCTTGTTGGTGTTCTGCTAGGCGTAGTTGTTGCCCATGTACTGAAGTGACTGAATCAGTTTGTGTAGACCCTTCAATGTAATGAATTTGAAATACCCATGAATCAATGGATTGTTGGATGTTGTTTCCAGTTATCTGTGAATCAATTTGATATGCAATGTGTGACATTTTACATCTATTGAGTATGGTCAGATTCTGATTAATGTTCATAAGTGAATATTTTGGATGAATGTTGCCCAAATTTGCAGCATCTTTTCTTACTTTTTGGGAAAATTCCAGCAGCATCATGTCTAAATTTTTGGGAAAATTTTAGCAGCATCTTGTCTTAATTTTAGAAAAATTCCAGCAGCATTTTGGGAACATTTTCATCCACACAATAGTATCAAATAGCATGACATCAACAGGACACAAGAGTATCAAATAGAGTTCAAACAAAATTTGATAACCAAGTTGGCATCCACATGCAGTACAGTACCAACAGCAACTTAGGAGTGGCACACTACAGTTCAAGTGCCTCACTACAAAGTACAGTTCACTAGGCACATTACAGTTCAAGTGCCCCAATTACATAGTAGAAATTCACAGTCATAAAACGATTACATTTGTCCAAAAGCTGGCCATATAGTGGCACATTACGGCATGATCTCACTGGTCATTAAAAACTAGCTGCCTCAAGCTGCTGACAGCAGCTGCTGATGGGTTAGCTCTTGCCTTCATCAGCTTCTTCCTCACCGGGGTTTTTTTTCTTCTTTGGACCACTCTTCTTGGGAGCTTTCTTTTTCTTCGGTTCTGAAGGTCCGGCATCATCTTGAGTTGGCCTCTTCCTACAATTGAAACACAAGTATATGTGTTGACGGTAGTTATACCATGTTTTTACCCCATCAAAACCGTCAACAAGACATTCTTTCTGGAAGAAAACCACCAAACATATAGTGACAGGTACAAATAACTGGGTTCCACATGTACTTGTCATTATTTGGTTGCAGGCACTCAGAACAGATACTTTGCAGTGTCCGCAAGCTCCATATGTAGGTTGGGCAACCAACCAAGTATGGCCAATTGACAAACCAACTTCACAATCATCAATATCATAGCTTCTAGAGACAATGTGCAAGAGATGGGCACAAGGGTGGGGTCAGCCGACCCCACCTTGGACACACCTGGGCCTTGCTGACGTGCCATGATCCATGACACACTCCCAAGAGTCAATCTCCACCCTTGGATCACAAGTGTGTTTTCTCCCAATGGCTCATATTCAGCTCACATGGATTCATGGGCTGAAAGTCCCTAGTTTGGTTTTGGCTAACTGATGAAACCTAGGACTAACCTTTGTATCTAAGTGGATGATTTAGATAAAGGTGGTCATGATGAAATGTGTGGAACTCATTGAATATGAGACATGACATTGACTCATGTGACCAAGATGGTGAAGACCGAAATGAGGCTTGGCTCGATGGACTGGTTCTGAAGGTGAAGGGCAAGTCGAGGCTTCGAAGCGAAGGACCATGAGATGGTGAAGCTTGAGCAAGACTTGGCGTCGACGGATCGATGCAACGGTGAAGAGCAAGTGAAGTCAAGGTCAATGGATCAAGACAGTCATGTGATGATGTGAAGTGAATCATATTATTTGGAGGAACAAAATGGGCTCAAGGTAAAGGTACAACCATAGGGCCATTTTGTTTTGCACTCAAGACACCATAGAGGGGAAGTCTTATCGGTTATTCGACGCACGGGTGCCACTAGGTGAATTCATGAAGTGCATTACATGTAGGGCCTAGTGAGCTAACCAAAACCTTTGAAAATGATTGAGAAAATGCTAACACACAAGCACATTGTAATGTACACTTGGTGGTGTTGGCACATTTGCAAAGGTGGCGAAGGTCAGTGCTTTCGGGAAAATGGAACGCATATTTTCTATTGCGCTGGATGCAAATTGTTGGTGAGAACATGCTATCTCTGGAGCACAAGTTGGTACACTTGTTGGCTAGCATGTATGTGGAAAGGTGGAAAAGATAGCGTCGTCGACAGGCTGTAAAACATGGTTTTACATGCGTCGAACGCTGATCGCGGGAGCGTCGAACGTTGGGCTGAGCGTCCGGCGCGTTGTGCTAGTCGGGCGGCGTTGTGGCGGGGCTTCGGACCATTTGACGGTTTTCCGTCGGACACTCGCTGGCAGAGGGCCAGCGTCCGGCGCGTCTAGCAGAGGGACGGCCGAGCGAGGACGGTTGCACGCTTCGGGCGTCCGACGGTGCATCCGGCGCTGGCGTCCAGAGGAGGACCGTTTTGCAGACCCTAATGGACTGCGTCCGGCGCAAGGTGGAGCGTCCAGCGTGTAGCCTCGGACGCGTACGACGGGTGGTCCAACGGCTAGTTTTGAACCGCTGTTTTGGCACGCGAAAGTTTACACGGGTCGGACGCATCCGGCGCTTGTCCCTTGAACGCGTCCGACGGTCACGATTTCAGCTGCAGTGAGGTGTAACGGCTCGTTCAGCCTGTGGGGTGCTATAAATATGTGATGGTCGGTTGTGTGCCATCCCTCTCGACTTTCTAACACTCCGATCCCCCTATGGTTGGACCCAACCTACCACTTCATTCCACCGACCTCAGCATTCCTTCCAGAAGAGCGGGACAGGGCCCACATGTCAGTGAGGGGGTCGGCCGAATCCCTCCATGTGCCAAACTAAAGCAGGTGCCACTCCACCGACTCCAGCACGCTTCCCATGTGACAATTCATCTCAAGCGTCCATCCAAGTCGGTTCAAGAGGCGGTTTGATCC
Source organism: Themeda triandra (assembly GCA_018135685.1). Taxonomy (NCBI): domain Eukaryota; kingdom Viridiplantae; phylum Streptophyta; class Magnoliopsida; order Poales; family Poaceae; genus Themeda; species Themeda triandra. The sequence goes on along the minus strand of JAENPR010001488.1, from coordinate 121,345 downwards.
AATGGTAGAGGTGGAGAGGCACACGGATTGATGACGTGGCGGTGGAGTAGCCCCTACTCCACCTCCCTACTTAGAGTAGCCCCTACTCCACCTCTCTACTATAAATACCCCCTCACTCCCTCTCATTCAAACACACAACAAGGGAGATCAAGAGAAGCAAGAGTAGATGTAGTTCCACTAGAGTAGTAGTATTAGCCTAGTGTGGGAGTTAGAGTGGAGTCGAGCGAAGCTCAGGGTCTTCGGAGTCTTCTTCTGGAGAGTCTGGTATAGCTCTTGTACATTTCCCTTTTTAAGGCTTTATCCTTATATTATTCGTGCTTTACTTTACTCAGTCTTTACTTAGTGCAATTCTATATTCATTATAGTATTGTTGTGTGCTTATCTTAGTAATATAGTTGTCTTAGCTGGAGTGGTCTCCTGTACCAACTTCTTGTGTGTGTATCATCATCCTATCTTGCATAGGAGCTCTAGTTGTCTGTACAATAGCTAGAGTTGTGAGAGTAAGTGTGAGCGTGGTGCTCATACTTAGTCTTACCTTTGGTGGTCGTTGGTCCAGACGGAACGATTGTGGGCACACTGGCGGGAAGTGACAGGTCCTGCTCGGCATTAGGTTTCCCACCACGTACGGGCTAGTTCTTAAAAGGCAGGGCACCCATTCGAGTATAGTTGCTTAAGCAGGGGTTCTGTCGCCTGCTTTCTCGTCTATCCCCCACACACAAGTTGTAGGAGCTATTCTGGCTAAGTTAGTTATCTATTAGGATCGAGTCCACAGGAGTAAACTTAGATACATATGAGTCCTTTAATCACTCGTTGTCCTCTCACCTAGCTAATACTCTACTAGTTATCCTTAGGCTAGACTTTTTGCTATCTCAGTGACCTATCCTTCTATCCTAAACCCTTCGTTTCGTCACTGGACGATCTTGAGCCTAGTTAGTTCACTTCACGTTCCTTGTGGAATACTCCCGGTGAAGGCTACATTGACTACTGTACGCTTGCGGTATATCCGTTTGCCACTTCTGGTGTCAACAAGCTTTCTGGCACCGTTGTCGGGGAACGGTAGCTGTTCTAACTTAGAACCAAGTCGTCCGAGTTATCCTTCTTTTGCCTTTCTTTTCTTTTTCTCCTTTCCACACCATGAACCAAACACCTATCTTTCATCTCGCCACTCCAAAGAGGTGCTAGTTTGGAGCCACCACCATCATCCCATCATATTCTTTCACCTAGCTATGAGCTTCGCTCGAGTTTCATAGCTATGGTTTAGAAACAATCTTTTGTAGGGAAAGAAGATGAAAACTCCTATACTCACATGATTTTGAGCAATTGTGCTCATGTCTTCTTATTGAAGGCATGACATGAAATACCCTGAAATGAAAGCTATTCCCATTCTCTTTGATGGGGACTGCTAAACATTGGTATGCTCGACACATAGAGAGTGCGCAGGGAGAGTGGGAAAGCCTTCAATCCAAATTCTGCTTAGCTTTCTTCCCTATCTCTCGTGTTGCTCATCTTCGAAGAGAGATCATAAACTTCCAACAAAGGAAGAAGGAGTCTCTAGGTGCGGCATGGGCCCATTTCATAGATCTAGTATCCCTTGGCCCTGATCTTGCTTTAACCAAGCCAACATTGTTACAACACTTTTACCTCGGTCTTAGCAAAGATTCTGCACAATTCCTTGACATATCTTCTGGAGGAGCATTTCGTCGTCATACCGCTAGTGAAGGAAGGAAACTTCTAGACAAAATTCTTGAAAACACCCACCACACTAATGTGTATAATGAACCTCCTAAAGAAGAGAAGGAATTCATCCCCGAGCAAGAAGAAATCTCGATAGCTGAATCACCAACAATGCCACCCAAATATTCCGCCATCGATCCTGAACCACAAATACCACAAATATCGAAGGAGGAAGAAATCCATCCTCTAAATCACTCCTTCGATGTCGAGGCTAAACTCTTAGATGATCTTGCTAGTTTTGGGAATACCCCTAACCATCCTATCCAAAGGAGACCTTCCAAGAGACATCATTCAAACCCTCTCAAGAAGAGATCCCTTCAGGAACCTCCCAAAACAGAACCATTTTATGCCTCGAGTCCTCAAGTAGCACATTGGGAAAAACCTAGGATCTTGGATGAACTTCCAAAAGAAATGCCTCTTGTGCCCATAGAAGAAGAATTAAAATGCATAAAAGAAAAATCTATCCTCTCCTCTTCTATACCCACATCTGGCATGTCCTTTGAACCCATCTCTAAACTCATCCCTGATCTTGATAATCCCAATGGTGCTCCTCCTTCTAAGCCGTATCATGATCCAGTCATTAACTCTGGAGATTCATTAAGACACCCAAGGCATGGGAGTCATGAGGGCCATAAATCTAACCAAGGAGAGAAACAACAACAGTTGGAGAATCTATCCACTGTTGTAAGTCAAGAATGGTTGGATGAGGCCAAAGACTCTAATGAAATTACTAAAATGCCTACTCGTGTAAGAAGAATATCTTGTCAAGTCACGGGCATTTTTAGTGAAATTTGCTATGATCCTAGCCTTGGGATAAACATCATTTCTCATTTCCATGTTCAAGGTTCATCAAGGAATCACCTACTCCAATCCCAAAAACATCATAGGCTCCCAAATGGTCAAGTCCTTGATTGTATAGGAGTTCTTCAAGGCATACCTGTGGTGATTGATGATCTAAAAACTTTCCTAGATTTCCACATCTTTGACCTTCCTGGACTCTCCTTTCATCTCACTTTTATTGGAAGGACAATTGGGCAAATCTTGGAGAATGCTTTTGGAAATGAGAAGCTTGGTCATAGAATAGGCAAGGAATATCTACCTGTTTGGTCTTCCCAACCTCTTAGCACAAGGGTAGAATCTAATCCTATTCTTGATCCAAGGGGTGAGCTTAAGATGATTTCATAAACAACCATGACATATCCAAGTCTTGAGGAGGATTTGGAATGTCATGAGAAGAAAAGCGCTCACCCACTCCTTGAGATGGAGAATTTTGTCAATGAGCTGGAAGTTATCCTTTGATCCTCTCATCAAGTCCTTGCTCTTTTGAGAAATCTCCCAACTCAATCTTTCTTCCTACCACTACCAAACAAGAGATCTACAACTCCTTCACTCTTCTTGTGTCCAAAAACTTTGCAGTAGAGGTTGTAGATGCTTTTGTTTATCATAAGGTCCCCAAATCTCATAGTGGTATGAGTTCTTGTAGTCAAGCCTCCACAAGTTAGCTTCAAAATTAACATCATGCAACTTGTGCGCCTAACTTAAGTAGGTTAGTAAGACTTGTGGTTCTGCTGGTGTGTTGCCACCAGTAGCACACCTGCACTTGATGTTGTCTTGGTTTCCATGACTCAGGGCACACCTTACACCAAGTGTGGAAGGGTCCTTTGACCCTCGTTGAACACATTTGGACATTGAAGGACACCCCGAGCAAAAAGCATCAGTGTAGGAACACTTCATTATAGGTAAGAATGCACCAGAAGGGGGACCAAAGTGGTTGGAGCCTCCAAGGTGGGGTCGGCCGACCCCACCATGGGCCTCTCAGCCCATCAGTCAACCTCCACTACGTTGAAACATACTTTTTGACTAGTTTGTCACTTTCTCTTCCTCTTGTTTTGTGCATTTCTCTTACTTATGTCTTTCTCTCTTCAAGGTAAAAAGTGCTTCTTATCTCTAATTGAATGAATCTTGTATATCCTATCATGCTTCCTTTTCTATGTTGGTATGCTTTGGTTTGAGTGCGCTGATCGTTCAAGCGATAATACCTTCATAGTCTTTTAAATTAAGCATGGTGCTTAGGTTAAATAGACTACCTTAATCAAATGAGACATGGTGTTAAGCTTGATTATTGAACCAAACATACTTGCATGGAACTTGGTTGCACTTTTGGGACTAACCCCTGTAGCAAGAACGTCAACATCTCTATGGGTAAATCATAAGATCATTCATGGAGACAAATCGATGTCCTCATGGTCAAAGGTCAAGCTGTTTGGCCAAGGAAAACTTTGATGCAACTGAGATGGACCAAAGCTACAACTCATCATCTTTAAGGTAAGTGGCCACCTTCTTAAAGTTTTCCATGAACATGAACCTTGAAAGAAGTTGACATGCTAGAATTCATCCTTGCTAATGATTCAACATGACGAAAATCTACATGTCTTAACCTCCTTTCATTTCTGTATGGTTTGGCCACTAGATTAGAATAAACACATCTATGCTAGCCTCCATGACAAAATAGTGCTGAGGAAGCCTCTATAGGGGGTTGGTCGACCCCCTGTTGGTAGCTAGCCATGCCTAACCTTTGCCAAACCATCCCAAAACACCTAAGGAGCATAGAACCAGTACCCACTTGCTCTGAGCCTTTCAAGTAGGGGTCGGGCGACCCCTAACTTAACACGATACAAAAGTTTTGAGACTGGTTCTATGACAAGGAGAGTTCAAGGAAAAGTCTGAGCACCTGGCGCCACCAGGTAGGGGTCGGGCGACCCCTAGATGGAGTATCCAGCCTGACTCGTTCGTTCTAGAGTTTTGTGCCAACACTTAGAAGCCATCCCCAGTTGCAACTCTTGTGGAAATAAGAGTTGTAATCTTTGGCAATAGCTCCCTTTGACCTCTCCTCCTCTACTTCTTCATCATATTTCTCCTCACCTTAAATTCAACACCTTCTAGCCTCCTTTATGTTGCCCAAGTTGCCTAGAGTAGCTTCACTGTGGCCCCCACTAGCACAGATGTCACTATTTCCTTCAGTGAGGGCCCTTTCAATCATGAGGGAAACCTGTTTGAGAACACAGAGGTCGCCATGAAGGCCACTAAGTTTGAGGATTAAGCCCTACCAGGCCTTTGAGGCCCACCTTTCATAAGAACCCCACAAGGGTAATTGGTGGTAGGCAGGGACAAGGGATGTTGTTTTGTTCTTTTGTTCACCTTAGAGGAGAAGTAGTGGTGGGAGTAGCAGAAATCCACAAGCTCACCCAAAACCATATGATGAAAGGATAATCCTCCATGATAAAGGAGTCGTCAAAACTCTTCGAGGATGTCTATTTGAGAGGAGAGTCATGAAGAAGGTCCTTAGTGTGGATTGCACACTTAGAAACAACAATGGGGCACGAGGACCTCCCCCTTTGACCTTTTTCCTTAGATATCTCAAACCTTTTCATAAATATGCTAGGCACATAGCTAAGTTTATTCAATCTTTATCAGTGTAGCTTGTGCCTACGATCCATTAAATGAAATGAATAAAATTTCATTCTGCTGGTGTGTTGCCACCAGTAGGACACCTGCACTTGATATTTTCCCAGTCCTTGCAATCAGATTAGGCAGATAACAAAGTGTGGGGGTCGTGCAACCCCCACTTTCAAGGCCAATGGGAAAACAAAACTGCAGGGGTATGTCTTCAGAGGTGAGGATTCGAATGGCGGTCACCAAAGTGGCCAGAGACCTTAGAGAGGGGTCGGTCGACCCCTCCTTGGGCCCCTGGACCCACCGGTTAGCACCCACTCGTTGAATACATTCTTCCCCGACCGGTTTTCCACTCCTATTCCTCCTTTGTTCTTTCATTTTTTCTTACTTTTACCTTTTATTTGCTTTCCTTAGACGAAATAAAATAAAAATGAAAACAAGAAGACTTGCATCTAAAAATAAAAGGTGACATGATTTATGACATTTAAAGGGTAAAAGCGTCACAAAGTATAATTCTTGCATATGCTTATGCTTGTGGGTCACATATCTTGATAGGAATATCATATTGGCTAAGTTGTTGACAAATGTGATATAGTTCTTGGCCCATGATTCATACCTTTTCTATTCAAAGTGCTTAGAGATTTATTTTTGAAATGTCATAAAACCATAGTGTCGCTTACTCCTCAATAGTAAGAAATTTCCTACCAAAGCCACATACGCTCATACCATGTTCAAAACCCCTTCTTTATACTTGCTGCTTGCACTTGTCTTGAGTTTGGTCAAACCTTGTTGACCCTAGTCGAGAATTATGTCATAGTCCCAAGATCAAGATCACGTACACACCACATATACACATGCTACTTCTACATTGGAAGTACGCAAAGACATGCCATCCATTTCCACCATATAGATGCTCCATGTTTTAAAGTTTTAGAATATCTCTCTAAGTATGGCTTAGTAGATGAGACACAAAGGCTATGCAAAATAAAAAAATGTGGACACATGAAGGTCCATTGCTTTGAAAAAAAAAGAAGAGAAAGAGAGAGAAATACTAGCCATGTCTCAAACAAAATAAAGTAGAAGAGATCTTATCAAATAGAGGAGCATTCTAGTCCACATATTTCCACACACTTGCACATCTTGATCTAGGATTATGATATTCTTCTCCTTGGATCCTTGCTTTGACTTTACAATATATACAATACAAGTATGCTATCTTGTTTATCCCTACCTGAGCCCACATAAGCTTGATAGATGTAGGATGAAACAAAAGAAGGCAATCTTATGCTATGCCTTGGTGAGGAATCATATACTTACTGAGTGACTTGAGAGTACTATTTGAGGAGTAAGAATGAACTATGTGCTTTCTTTTTGAAAACAATTATCAAAAGCTCTAAATACTAAGGATATGAAATTGGGAAGATGACTTTGCTTTGAGAACTGTTCCATGTTTCAACATATGAAGGATATATGCTAGACAGTACCACATAACCCACTTGTATGAGATATGTCTTGAGTAAAAACTTTGTGTTTGCTAATATCTTAAAGATGTCATAATCATATTTTATCATTCTCTCTAACCTTTGCTCGAGGACGAGCAAAGACTTAAGTGTGGGGGATCTTGTTGACGGTAGTTATACAATGTTTTTACCCCATCAAAACCGTCAACAAGACACTCCTTCTGGAAGGAAACCACCAAACATATAGTGACTTAGGTACAAATAACTGGGTTCCACATGTACTTGTCATTATTTGGTTGCAGACACTCAGAACAGGTACTTTGCAATGTCCGGAAGCTCCATATGTAGGTTGGGCAACCAACCAAGTATGGCCAATTGACAAACCAACTTCACAATCATCAATATCATAGCTTCTGGAGACAATGTGCAAGATATGGGCACAAGGGTGGGGTCGGCCGACCCCACCTTAGGCACACCAGGGCCTTGTTGACGTGCCATGATCCATGACACACTCCCAAGAGTCAATCTCTACCCTTGAATCACAAGTGTGTTTTCTCCCAACGGCTCATATTCAGCTCACATGGATTCATGGGCCCACACAAAAGAACCAAAGCAACCAACACGTGAGAATTGTTCCATGACATGTGGGCACACCAGGAGAAGACAGCAGGTGGACCAACCCTGTCATAAAGGGGGTCGGTCGATCCCCCTATGGTTGGACCCAACCTACCACTTCATTCCACCGACCTCAGCATTCCTTCCAGAAGAGTGGGACAGGGCCCACATGTCAGTGAGGGGGTCGGCCGACCCCCTCCATGTGCCAAACTAAGGCGGTTGCCACTCCACCGACTCCAGCACGCTTCCCACGTGACAATTCATCTCAAGCGTCCATCCAAGTCGGTTCAAGAGGCAGTTTGATCCAATGGTGGAGGTGGAGAGGCACACGGATCGATGACGTGGTGGTAGAGTAGCCCCTACTCCACCTCCCTACTTGGAGTAGCCCCTACTCCACCTCTCTACTATAAATACCCCCTCACTCCCTCTCATTCAAACACACAACAAGGGAGATCAAGATAAGCAAGAGTAGATGTAGTTCCACTAGAGTAGTAGTATTGGTCTAGTGTGGGAGTTAGAGTGGAGTCGAGCGAAGCTCAGGGTCTCTGGAGTTGTCTTCTGGATTGTCTGGTATAGCTCTTGTACCTTTCCCTTTTTAAGACTTTATCCTTATATTATTCTTGCGTTACTTTACTTAGTCTTTACTTAGTGCAATTCTATATTCATTATAGTATTGTTGTGTGCTTATCTTAGTAGTATAGTTGTCTTAGCTGGAGTGGTCTCCTGTACCAACTCCTTGTGTGTGTATCATCGTCCTATCTTGAATAGGAGCTCTAGTTGTCTGTACAATAGCTAGAGTTATGAGAGTAAGTGTGAGCGTGGTGCTCATACTTAGTCTTACCTTTGGTGGTCGCTGGTTGTTGACGGTCGTTAAGTGCCAATTTTTATCGTCAACTAGACATGAGAAAGGACTAAAATATGTTCACCAACTATATATAGGGGTTATACCGATAGAATTCCACGAGTTTTGGTGAATGTCCTGCTTTTACAGGGGTGTCACCGAAAATACCCAAGGAAGGCCCACATGTCGGGTTTACATAGAGATAATCGGGAACCGGTGAAAATTCTGTAATCTGGAAGGTTCGAGAAGGCTCGGACCAAACGGGAGCTCGAACGGGCTCGGTGGAGAGTCGGCCGACTCTCCCCTTGGGCGGCCGACCGGGCACCTCGGCCCACCGTCGGCCTCGCGGATCCCCTGTTCCACCGCCTTTGAGGATGAATAATAATCGTCCGTTTAGGTCGGTTTGATCCGAGGGCTGTGGTGCATCCTAGAGGGCTATATAAATAGGGCCCCCGGCCTGGAGGAGGCAATCCCTTAAACCCTAATTCATTATCTCCCGGCGGATCGGAGTTGTAGAGGCGTCCCTTGAATGGATGACTTCTCTTCTCTAGAGAATTAGAGCTAGACATTCCAATGTAGTAGATTAGATCTAGATGAGAGTTAGGGAGAGCGGAGCTGCGCTCCGGTTCTGGAGAAGTCTTCAGAGATTTGGTATGTCTTTGTATCTACTCTTTGTAAGACTTATGCTTTAATACATTTATCTTCTCTATTTACTTTATGCCTTTATATGTATGATTAGTATAGTTGTTATATCTTGGCATGGGATCTTCGCTCGTATTGAGTGCTCTAGTTATCTTAAGTAATTAGAGTAGTAATCGATAGTGTAGGCGTGGTGTCTAGACTATAGGTTACCTGAGGTTGCGCACAATCCCACGGATAGTTGTGGTAGCCCCAGAGGTGATAGCTCTGTCAGGTCTTCGTATTCCACCACGTTCGGGTTGGTGTTTCGTAGAGCTTTCGGCAACCTTCTCCCAACTACTCTTTACCCAGTCTTCTTCGAGAGTTGGAAAGGACCTGCTGCTCCAAAGTGCTATTGTGTGATCGCTATATCTAACCATTCCCTATTATCATAGAACTAGAGTAATAGAGAAGTATTTAGGAACCTTGATCTCTCCCGTTATCCTCTCACTTTAGCTAGCTACTCATTTATTATAGAATTCTCATGTGTGCTTTTATTCTTATATCTTATCATATATCATTTACCCCTGCTTTAGTCTAGTTGGTTTACTAAGTTAGTAGATACATGATGGTGAATTATCAGATTCTTTAACTCTTGCTTCCCTGTGGTAAAATATAAATAACGATACCTGGTTTACTCCCGGTAAAATGCTACAATGGTAAGTTCTGTGCGCTTGCGGAATCCTTCTTATTTTATGTGCACTTAATTTATACCAACAAGCATTTTTGGTGCCGTTGCCGGGGAAGCAATCGGTGTTAAGTTTTTGATAGTGATCTTGATGTCTGCTAATTTAGTGTATCACTAGCTTTAGTAGGATTACCCCTTGTTCTCGTTGAGTTGTGGAATAGACAGGGACAAAAGATGTCGTTTCGACCTTCCGATAAGTTTCCACAAGACAATGAAGAGCCCGGGGTCCCCCAACATTCAACATTCATCAACATTGGAACCCCGCCACCTCACGGAATGTAGAAAAGGTCATCGTCACAAGAATTTCAAATCACTTCACAAGTGACGAACATAGATCTTGCACCACTCATAAATTTCATCATGTGAGTCATGGTAAGTATGATGAAGAAAGGTGAGATAGTCTTGCTCATGGACTTTAAAATTGATGAGTAGTTATCTTTTTGAATTCTTGCACCCCACTGCATGTTTACTTTTAACAATTCATGCATTCACTCCGTTTAGCTTATTTATGTTTGCTCATCCATTGCATGTTTAGTTCCTTGCATGCATTCATGTTGCTTGCATCTAAATAGTTATATAAAAAAATCCTCACCATGATCATGCTCGGTCATCCCCGTTTGAGTAAATCTCTATAGTGCTTTCATGCTACCTTTTTTCTCGCTAGAGTATGCTTTGGTTTGGTTGTGCTTATCGATGGTACTTCCAAAAGGCTTTTTAAATTATGCGTGGTGCTTAGGTTAAATTGTCTTCCTTAACCTAATTAAGACATGGAGTCTAGTTTGGTTATTGAACTAAAATGTGCTTTAGTAGATATTGGTTATTTTGTTGGACTAACCCTTGCAGAACACTCTCAAATCCAATTCGGGTAAGTCAAGAGATGAACTCACTTCGGAGATGAAGCAAGGCATATGATGAACTCCAACAACTTTGCACAAAAGACACAGTTCATTCATCATCCAAGGAAGAACTGTAAGTATCAAATAACATTGTCTTTTGTTGCAAGTTACCTTTGCCTTGAACCATGTTAGAGTGCCATGAAAAAAAGTTACTAGAAAACATGATAAATAAATCCTATGCTAAGGTAACTCAAAAACCATCTTGTTGTTAGCATAAATGAAATTAAAATAGGTAGTGGATAATATCCCTAGTTTGAATCTATTGCAATCCTTCGGGTATGTGTCCACTAACATTTTGTAGGAAAGAATCTACGACGTGCCTATCCATGGTTTGTCACGAACCTGCCAAATCACCACTTCAGTGATGGAACGAAGAAGACAAGAGTGCCACAAGAAGGATCAACATCTTGAACTCACTCAAAGAAGTGGATCAAAGCGACAAGCTATGAGCAACATTGAAGACAACATAGCATTGGGCCCAAAACTCGAGCTAGGATGCCAATGAGTATGGTGTAACTCAGCTCATTTTGGCCAATCAAAGACCTGCCCTCGTTGTTCTTGAAGACACCATCTTGCACGTCGGCAGCAAGGACAAGGATGGCATGATAAGCATACATCCTTGTGTCAACCAATCATCATCAAGGGTTGACTACCGACCAAACCCAAGAAGACCGGGAACAACCACATTTGCAAGATGATGTCTCTAAGCCATTGGAGATGAAGACCCTTCCTTGATCATCAAGACGGATGGCGTATCATTAATTGCAACTCTTCGCCATGCCGCTAAAAGACAAAGACCATCAAGCAAGAACTCGAGTCTACATCTCCAATGAACATCAATGCGTCAACCAAGACTCAATGAAAATCAAGAATGGTTGATGAAAGAAGATCATGCAACTGCATCTCCTCATCCCGGATTGGATAGTCCAAACAAAAGCGAAATGCAAAGGAGAGATCTCTACTCAACAGACCTATAATCGAAGTCCCTCTCGGATACATGAAGGCTTACAAACAGAGGACAAACGAAACGAGGACATAGGAGTACAACACACTCGAGGGATGACTCAACACTCGTATTTGGTTTCACATGGCGAGCGACAACAAGGTCAAGCTTGGGGAGGAAGGCCGATGACTCTTCAAACAATGGTCCAGCAATGCTCTTCCTCTTTTCAAGCCCCGTCGCTCGGCACGTTGAGAAGAAACAATGAGTGGGGCACAAGGTCTAGGCATACAAAAAAAAGAGGAAGGAAAAAAAGGAGTGAAATTTTAGAAGACAAGATGCTCAAGGAGAGAGGTCAATCAAGCAAGGCAAACTCCAAGAAGAAGTAAAGGACCACTAGAAGCATCTACTCTTCATCACAAGGTACTCCGTGATAAAGACTGCTTGGACAAGAAAGAACATGGATGACTCCTTTCCTAGAGTTACCATCTCAAGAGGTGCGATTCTCAAGGTCTCTACCTTTGGGATCAAATGATGCACCGAAGGAGTGAACATGATAAGAAGTCCTTCGGAGGACTTAAATCACGAACCCTCGCCAAGGAGGTAACTTGGTATTTATCGGCATTTCCTTTCACAAACATTGCATTTTCCTTTAAGCATATTTATTTTCCCTACATGCATCTTAATTGCATCTTCGCTTTACTATCTACGCACTAGAAAAAGAAAATAAAGGTTTCGCATTTTGCATCCAAAAAAAACTACTAAGCCCCATGTGAATAATCATTCATTGTGGTGGCATAAAAATAATTTTTTTTCAGCATATCTATTTTCTCTGTTTGCATCCTTTATTACAAAAAGATAAAAATATTTCTTGTGATCCTGTTAGAAGACATTTGAGTTAAGGCAGTTCTAGACAACCAAGGCTTAGAGGTTTTTATCACTAATGCTTAATCAGTTCCACAAGCTTTGTTGTCTATTTGAGCTTCACAGAACATAAAGGATCGAGAAGAGCTAACAGACAGAAGGATGTCCAGTCTCCTGTCGGAGTGCTGTCCGCAACATTCAAATGCTGTCTCCAACAGCAACTATCTATGACACTCCTGGAGGACTAGAACGTCTTCATCGCCTGTCAGCAACAACAGCAAACTATGTCAACATCCAGCTTGGGGGAGGGCATCCCCCGTGTACCAAGCTAATTGTTTCCAACTTATCTATCTATGCTTTGTTAGAGTTTGCTTTGTTAAAACAACTAAAAAAGATGCATAACTATAGAAACCCGAAAGATTTCTTTTCTACTTTTAGAGAGTTCTTGTAGTCTGTCTTAAAAGTGATCCCTAGAATAAACTCTACATGGAGATGATGAATAGTTGCTCTAGTAATTGCTTTCAAGTACCTAGTTTTCAACCTTGCACTCTCCCGAGTTTTGGACACAACTTGTTTAGATTTGAGATTTGCTCTGAACCCGAAACTTGTGGGTAGCAAACACTTGATCTAAGTCTAGGTGGTTGACGGGTATGATATGGGACGGTTTGGGCTGCTTTGTCCATCTTGTTCCTAGAGATACTAGAGTTAAGGAGAATTTATCGTGAAAATATTAAATTCCTACATGATGAGTTCCTTTATGATGAGAGTTTAAATTCCTACCACAACCATATATTCATGCTTACTAGATTAGGAAAACCCATCTTGTTTATATAGATCATCTTGTAGGCTTGAGTGTAGTCTTTGTAGGCATCGAGTGTGGTTATCTTTGTGGATCCATAAGGAATCATTCATGCGCTTAAAGTCAACACTATGTGCTCTCCATCCATTGATCTATGCTACTTCTGTCCTCAGAAGCATGCACCCATCTTATAACTACTACATTCATTCTGTGCTACTTCTGTCCCTAGAAGTACCACCCACATATAGATCCACATCCACCACATATTGTGCTATCTCTACCCTGGAGATACGCACCTATGATGCTCCTACCCTAGGAGTACGCATTCCACCATATGATGTGATTGTCTCTACCCTGGAGACACGCATTCATGCTGTTCCTACTTTGGGAGTACGCATCCATCCATCCATACATCTATCCACATATACATACGCCACTCATTTCGCTTCATCCAGAAAAAGGTTTTACTCCAATCCTGGGAGTGAACATCTAGAAATAATCATCGCCATTCCATTTGTCTACATAAAAGCTCCAGTCATTATCATTTCAAGTTATACACTCCCCGTTGCTAAAGTTTCATTTTCAGAGGATTGGTTGCTCTAAAAAAAAGAAAGAAGAAAAAAAAAGAAAGAAGAAAAAAAAAGAGAGAAAAAAAAGAAGAGAGAAAAAAAAAAGAAAAGCAACCAAGTCCTCCTCTTCAAAGGTCTTCAAAGTTTCCAAATAAAAGGAGGTATGTTATCCCCAAAGGAGCAAGTGTAGAAGTAGATGTTCACCAAGTGATCACCCCTTATAATCATTTCCTTATTATCATCATCTCATCATCATCCTATCATCATCTTATCATCCATTCCCTCATTCACATGCACATATGACTTTATTATTATTTTTGTTCCTATTGGATCCATGTCTTAAGCGTGCAATATATGCAAGTGAGTTTGAGTGTCTCCCCACCTATGAGCTCCACGAAGCCTATTAGAAAGTAGGGTGAGAGAGAGAAGGCTCTTTTCACTATGCCTTAGTTCCACAAATACCACATATTCTCGAGAGAAGAGAGAAGGCATACACTACTCATGCTTTGGAGAGGATCCAAAAATACCACAAATGAGAGACCCGAAAGGTTCATACAAGGAACTACGAGTTTTATTTGAAAATCTTGCAAAAACTCCAGAATAATAGTTGATCAAAGAGCGAGAAACATAGCGCTTGACTTGACCGTTCTGTCTTTCAACCGCTCAAGACCCAAGTGACGGTTACAAGCCCCATGGTGAAAGGTAATATGAGTAAGTTTTGAGTCGAATATTTCACTCTAATCCGGAGGAGAGTTCTTGTTTGAACGCATGTGTACTTTTGAGGCGTGAAAGCATTGTAGCAACTCCCGATCCACACTCGAGTTTATCTTTGCTCAGGGACGAGCAAAAGGAAAGCTTGGGGGAGTTGTTGACGGTCGTTAAGTGCCAATTTTTATCGTCAACTAGACATGAGAAAGGACTAAAATATGTTCACCAACTATATATAGGGGTTATACTGATAGAATTCCATGAGTTTTGGTGAATGTCTTTTCGCAGGGGTGTCGGCTGAAAATACCCAAGGAAGGCCCACATGTCGGGTTTACATAGAGATAATCGGGAACCGGTGAAAATTCTGTAATGGAAGGTTCGAGAAGGCTCGGACCAAACGGGAGCCTGAACGGGCTCGGTGGAGAGTCGGCCGACTCTCCCCCTTGGGCGGCCGACTGGGCACCTCAGCCAATCAGCGTCAGCCTCGCGGATCCCTGTTCCACCTGTTTCCACAGAAAAATCCACTCAAGACAGAGGATCTCTCTATGTAAAATAAAAATAAATATGCGGGGCGTGCCGGTGTACTTTAGTACACAAAAGAAATAAATAGACGAGAACACATATTTATTCATATTTATGGAAAATACAAATACAGGGTTCTCGATACATGTGTGCGCTCCATAGCACCCCTAGCGGCGATCGACTTGGGCGATCATGGTCTTCATGGTTCCCGGGGCCTCGGAAAGCTCCCGAGTTAATTACCCCCCCGCGAGTCAAGCTCACGAGCACCTCCGATTAAGCTGCGTTGGTCATCGTCATCGGTCTTCGCTTCACTTCTCCATGCATGGTGTTGGTGTAGATGTGGATGGCGGTCGGCATGAGGGCCTCGTCGGTCCATAGCCGGTACAACATGGCTGAAACATTAGCCATGCCCGCCCACGTCGTTCGCCTTGTCGGTGTCGAACGGCCGTGGTGTCATCGTAGTCGTCACTTGCATGGTTGGTGTAGTTTGGATCGCTTCGGACTTCCTCGGCAACGTCATCGTGGTACGCCGTGGAACTTGGTCGTAGAAGTAGTCGAAGTAGAAGTTGATGAAGACTCGTTAGCCCATCACTGTGGTGTGCAGCTGTTGTGTGTAGTTGTAGTAGTGGATGGAGTAGTAGATGAGATGTAGTGGGAAGACATGGCTCGATTCTTCGACAGCTTCACCTGATTAAGAAAAGATAATAAAATTATACAAACATAATTTAGGGCTCGAGCGACAGCCGAGCTCCCTGTGATCTGCGTTGAGTGTAGTTTGATCTCTGCAAGAGCAAGACACATTTATTAGTGGTAATTCAACCGCACGCACATATACAAGCGCAGCGTGGCCGAGATGGTCATTGATGTGTGCTCCTGCTCCTGCGTGTGAGTTCGCATGTGCAAGCACACATGCACGGCATTCGGTGATCAGCCACCGTTGCTTGGTGTACGAAGCCGTCGACCTCACCTCTTGGGGTGCGGCGGCATCGTTAGTGCGGGTCCGGAGCCGTCGTCAATGGCGTCCGGGCTCACCTCACGCCTCTGTGGTGTGGCGGCGGCGGTGTAGAGCAGGCGGCGCATGCCTGCGTATATCCGTTCTGTCGTCGTCTCCGGTTTAGCGCCGGCACTCTCCTTGTGGCGCCGCCTTCGCCGCACATGAAGGTGACGGCGTCTCAATCGTCTCCATGTGGACGAGTCGTGCGTCCGTCTCCATGGGCCGGTGACGACAACGGGTAGCTGTAGTGACGCGACATGCAGCATTCCCGGATGGGAAACACCACCCGTGGAGACAGGCACCGTGTGGTGGTGAAGATGGAGCCGCGTTGGAGGCAACCGGCATCTCGTGTAGATGCTAGGTAGCCGACGATGCGGTGGCCGCCCAGTAGTGATGTCGACTTGCCTGCTGCGTCGTCTTGGTCTTCGGCGTCGGCGTAGATGGGGTTGGACGAAAGGAGCATCCCGACACCGGTGTCATGGGGTGATGGCGCCGCGGCGAGGCTGCCCCTTGCGGTGATCAACCCGGCGCCGTAGCGGCTCCTGGACCTCACCCTTCTCCGGCGGCGTCGCTCCTCACGTAGACGTCCCTCCGACGGCGGCGTGGTAGCTTGGCGCAATCGAGGCGCCGCGCGAGCGTAGCTGCGCTCCTCCGTGCAGCCAACTTGAACAGATGTCATTGACGTCGTCATGTTGATGGAGAAAGGCCGCCGCGTCTCTCTTTGATGCAAATGCAAGGCTTGCACCTTCCGGCCAGCAACGTGTATGTGCATCAGCCGGACGTCCTTCTCGTCGATCTGCTCGGAGTTGTGGTCGGACGTCTTTCTTGATAGATCGCAGCCTTCGATCATCTTCTCGCCGTAGCCAGCACCAAGAGGGCACGTCGGTCCTTCGGCGCAAAAGGGCACGTCGGTCCTTCGGCGCAGCCGCTCCGGCGATGGATGTACGTGTTGACTGACAGCGCGATTTGGCGAGGTTGCGTCGTCCTCATCGATCAAAGGCAGGGCTGAACCAAACCAGCGCCTGGGGGGCCTCTCCGATGAGCAGTCATCTCCGTGATGCTCAACGTCGCGGTGTGGATCGGACTGGAGCTATCTTGAGGCAAGCGTCGTGTTGCGGCGGCTGCCTTGTGTGCCTCCAGCTTCCTGGACGTATATGGCGCCGTGCCGGCGGCTGCACTTCATCAGGATCATCGGCCCGACGGCGGCTGTCTTTCTCAGGGGCGTCCTCATAGATGGGAGCAGCCTGGCGGCGGTGTATGTGTGGAATTGTGACCTCTTCTCCCGTAGGCTCTTGGGTCCTTTATATAGGCAGGGATTAGGGTAGCAGCGGGCCTTCTACGCCATTGCACGCGCCGCCAGGGGAGTTTGTTGCTGCAGCGCTGGATATCCGGAGGTGCCTAGCTATTCCCACCGTACGTCATTATCTCCTCGTGCGTTTAAGTTAAGATCTTTCCCGGGCGTGTATACGCGTACACGGCCAATAACCGAGCCCAGTCATATAGCTTCCTTCCGTGTAGTCCATGACACATGGACCCAGCCAGGTGGGGTGCCCTTGAGCAAGTTGAGGCAAACAACGTATACACGTACATATACATCATGCCTCAAAGATTTGCAACAGGACATGGGTTGTTGGAGGATTATCTCTCGATCGGGCGTACTTATCCCACGTGCTCATATTCTAGAAGGCCAGCTGACATATTTGTTGATCGTTCAGGTTTTATCCAACACCTAGATCGATCAGCTCGCCTTCTCTCTCGTGCAGCACCTGACGCAGGGCTTGGCCAAAAGATATACGCGATATTTGGCTCACCAGTTTGCAACTGCTGGACGCGCATATACTCTAGCTGGTATGATCCACTCATATCTGGTGGCCGTGTATACCATTCCGGTCTACGGCACGGGTCGAGCCACGACGCGTAGGCTCAGCGAGTTTACACTTACGTGACATCAACCGGCGTATATACATATCATACAGCCGGTTCGGTCGTATGCAGGTGTATGTTTACATATATGCTAAGCTAATCTTGTTAGCTTAAGAGCTTGTCACCTCCTCTGACCTGCAGCTCTTTCATCTGTATTTCCAAGCACATATACACATATACGTAAAGAAGCGAAGAAGCTAGCTTGCTAGCTTCTATTAACTTGCTTGCTTGCACGCAACAGGTGCATGCATATGCATGGTCCTGTAGCACTCGAAAGCCCATAACATTTATATATGTATCCAAAGCCAATATATAATTATTAGCTTGTTTCTCCTTTCTCTCATACAAATAGCACACATTGATACATACATGCGCATACGTTTTTTTTGTTTTATTTATCTTCTCTTCATCAAGTACAAAATATCTCTTGATAGCATATTTAATATATACGCATATTTAAGAAATTATTGTACAAAATCTCGTCAAACAAATGCCCCCACCAAGTTGAGTTTGAATGCGGAGCAAATTCGAACTCGACTTGGTGAAAATACAATTTTTGACTGAGACGGCGCAATAATTGTACTAACTGCAGCCTTGGATTTTGATAGTGCCTTCAAATTTGAACTTAATTCATGAATTTTACATGAATATTGGGCACCGTCTGTGCTCCCTTCTGTTTGCTTATAAAGACCTTATGGTTCAACTAATACATGCTAATCGATTAGCTAATTTCTTTAGCTCATCAAACTGGTGCATATATACATGATGCCACCATGTGAACTACTGCCGTGGTTAGATGTGCGGATGGTTGCCGGGAGTTGCCGTACCGAACGTTGCCGGCGCCTGTCACTCCAGGGGGCAGTGAGAATCGTGGCGACCAGCTTGCCGAGCTTCCCTATGACGAGCACAAAGAAGCAGAACGCCTCCAAGACTGAGATGGATGCCGACTGCTTGATCGTTGCGCTCGTCGTTGGAGTTGTTGGTGGAAGCATTTGATGCGCTCGAGCGAGCCGCCGAGCTGCTGGGGATGTTGTGCCCCCTGATATCATCTTGACGTTGGACGAGACGAAGCTTCAGGCCCGTACCATAGTTCACGAAGGATGGACGCCAGCTTCTATTACCGCCGCTCGTTGAGGCGATTGAACTTGAGCAGCCTCCGAAGTCAGTGATGAGGCATATGGCCACCTCATCATATCGAGGCAGAGCACACGCGCCCAGGCTGCTGAAGCGACATCTATGGACGATGTCGATGTAGTGGCGATCGGGGCTGTGTGCTCGTCCGTCGGAGGCACAACAACGCCCTTATCGCTATCTTGGCGCAAGACGACACCATTGGGCCGAGAGGCGCCATGTGTGGCTGCCCACGTGCATATATATGTGCAAGCATGACTTGCATCTCATGGCATGGCCGTCATATAGTTGCTTATTAGCTTCCTTTCTTTTAGCTCATCTTGTCCGGCGCACGTAAAACACATGCTACCACGTGAACTAAACTACCTCAGCCTTGGGTGGCGTTGAAATGACTCCAAGGCAGGGTGTAGAGACTTTTGTTGGAGCCGTTTCATACGACGTCGGCCAACAAAAAATCATGGAACTCCGTTGGAGCCGCGTTGCGGCGTCGGCCAACGGGACGGTGTAGCACTCCGTTGGACCCGCATTGTGGCATCGGCCAACGGGGCGATAGGAGAACTCCCTTGGAGCCACGTTGCGGCATCAGCCAACGGGGTGTTGTCGCATTTCGTCGGGGCCATGTCGTGGCGTCTGCCGACATGCGGGCGGTAGGAGTTCGTCGGAGCCGTCATGGCGTTGGCCAACAAGCCTCGTGAGGCATCTTGTTGGGGCCATGTCGTGGCGTTTGCCGACAAGCGTGTAGTAGGAGTTCGTCGGAGCCGTCGTGGCGTTGGCCGACAAGCCTCGTGTGGCATCTCGTCGGGGCCATGTCGTGGCGTCTGCCGACAAGACTTATGTGGCATCACGTCGGGGCCGTCATGGCATTGGCCGACACGCCTTATGTGGCATCGTGTCGGGGCCATGTCGTGGCGTCTGCCGACAAGCCTTATGTGGCATCACGTCGGGGCCATCATGGCATTGGCCGACAAGCCTTATGTGGCATCGTGTCGGGGCCATATCGTGGCATCTGCCGACAAGCCTTATGTGGCATCACGTCGGGGCCATGTCGTGGCATTGGCCGACAAGCCTTGTGTAGGGCTTCATTGGGGCCGTAAATTAGCATTGGCCAATGATGTGTCCATCGGGTCCTTTATGGTGGCATTTGCTCACCGGACGCCCTTGAGTATCTTCGCCTTGCGGTGTAAATGTCGCGTAAGGCGGCGAAGATAGTTTATCAACCCGACCTCCACTTGTAAAGGTGTACGTGGCGTAGTCCATCGGGTTGAAGGGTTTCACCACTCAACGCCGGCCGCACTTGGCGCGCATCATGGCTCCCAAAAGTGTGGTTTATCAACCCGACCTCCACTTGTAAGGGTGTACGTGGCGTAGTCCATCGGGTTGAAGGGTTTCACCGCTCAACGCCGGCCGCACCGGCGCGTATCACGGCTCCCAATTGTAGCGAAACGATGGACCCGCAACGCCACAATAAAAACAACTAGCTTGTCTGCGGATAATCAACATAGCTAGGGTAATGTGAGAGTGATATAAAAATGATCAATGCATGCAAGAGGATTTTGTTTAGTATTTTTTTTTTAAAAAATGTTGGCTCTCCCATTGGTATTAGCTATATGTGCAGCTTGAGATAGGACAGCCAAGGGACATGACCATTAGGGGCCGTTGTGTAACCATGGCAACATGGCTCCCACGATTTTGCCCCATTGTGTGCTTGAATGTGTAGACCTCTGCCTTGGTGTATCCGCTGGGGTGAAGGGAATTCTTGCTCTAGACTCCTTGCATTGAGTTGAACCACAGCCACTCGCTCTCTCTAACACGGAGGCATAGGTACGGCCGCGCGCGGTGTTTGGTTTTAGGTAACGGCTTATGGAATTCGCCACACTTTTGCCAAGGATGGTGAACGACTACCTCCGCCTTCCATTGGTATTGAGCTTGACGATGGAGTTTGCCGATTGAACTTCTTGATTGAACTTTGTTGAGCTTGATAGTTGAGCTTGTTGATTGAGGGGTTTTTTTTTTTTTGGCTCGACATGATGAACTTGAAATGCCTCAACGTGATGACTTGAAGCACCTTCTCCCGAGGAGCTTGGACTTGGAGTGCCTCAACCCGAGGAACTTGGAGGGTAGCCATTCACCTCTGTGGAACAAAGGGAATCCTTGCTGGCGTTGTGTGTTTTTCTGATGGTCCCTTGTTGTCACCTTCCGGGGTGGCAAGAGGCTTCACACTTGGCACAACCTGTGTTGCACCAGGTAGCCCTTTCTTGCTCTTCTTCAACGGTCTTCCCTGGAGTGTGTGTCGCCCCATGTCAGGAAGCGCGAGTGGCGTGGTCGCCTTGCTGCTTAGGAGTGGCCCAAGCCATCTTCCCACTGCCCCCAGCGGAGACGCGTCTAGCGTCCGTCGTGTGTCCCGTGAGGTGGTGACTTGTCGTGGGCTCCATGTGCCAGGTTGTTGCCCCCGGCCCTTCTGGCATAGTCCTAGGGCCGCCGCACCATTCACTGCAGCTGCAACCTGTTTGAGAGAGCCATTGTTTTTTTTGTTTGCTCTCCATGGAAAGACACCCGAAACGTGCAATAAGGAGTGCACGTTGAGCATCTCGGGAGAGGAGGAAAAAAATTATGCAAAAATAAAATAAAATAAAATCAAGAATATCCCGTCGAGTTGGAGCATCAACGATGATGTTGGAGGTGATGTCGCAAGGCCTTCCGTGACATAGATGCTTCCGGAGGCGCACTCTTGTTCCTAGTGCTGCCGTTCTTGGAGGTCATGCCAAAATACTATTAGCATGGGTGATGGGCTGGTAGGTGTGGCACCGCCCTTGGGTTTGTCGATGTAGACCAAGGTTCCCTTGCGGTTGGTGGTGTAGAGTAGTGCGGAAGACCATCTGCGTCGAAGGACCGGGAAGGTGTTGATGTCACCCCGGTGTTGTCGATGTAGGAAGCGGTCTTTGGAAGACCATCAGTGCCGCACATAAGAGGGGAGGTGGGACACCGCCTTTAGTGTATTGATGATGTAGATGACGATGCCGGAGGAACGTGGGCACCATAGGACACATGGGAGCTATGGCGTTGCCCCCGATGTGTTGTTGATGTAGAAGATGACACCAAAGGATGATCGGCACCCTAGT
The DNA here is from genome assembly GCA_018135685.1 of Themeda triandra. NCBI lineage: Eukaryota > Viridiplantae > Streptophyta > Magnoliopsida > Poales > Poaceae > Themeda > Themeda triandra. The sequence goes on along the minus strand of JAENPR010001488.1, from coordinate 99,411 downwards.
GAACCGAGAGAGGGTGGTGCCGCCCGGGTTTGGTTGATGTAGAGGTCGACGCCGGAAGAACGTCGGCACCGTAAGACACCGGGGAGCTATGGTGCTGCCCCTAGTGTGTTGTAGATGTAGAAGATGACGCCGTGTAGGACGTCGGGGTACATAGGACACCGGGGAGCTGTGATGCTGCCCCGATGTGCTTGATGTCAATGGCGTTGCCGGAGAATTACGAGCGCCGTTGGACACCGGGAGAGCCGAGGTGCTGCCCCCAGGCGTGTTGTTGACATATAGAAGATGCCACCGGAAAGAACGTCGGCATAATAGAATACCGGGCAGCTGCAATGCTGCCCCCATTGTGCTTGAGGATGTCGTAGGTGATGCCGGAGAATTGCGGGCACCGTCGTTGGACACCGAGGAGTCGTGCTGCCGTCCTCGGTGTTGGTGTAGACATGACGTCGGAAGAACGTCGATGTTGTAAGCGACCTTCGAGGAGCTGTAGTGGACGCGCCGGCGCGGTTGATGTACATGCATGCTTTGCCGGTCTTCGGTTTGACGCGGTGATGAACCCGGCGGTCTCTCTCCCTCTGGAGCTCGCGTCGAGACGTGCTTGGTTGCTCAACCATCCATTCTTGCATTGTATGTGCACGGAGATGTTGCTTGTACATGCAAACCAAGCACGAATGTGTGTAGACACATGCAATTATCCACACCGTGAGCTGCTAGCACGGCTCCTTTGCGATCGTAGATGATCTTTGGACGCGCGTCCCCCGGATCGTGGGCGGCATCGCGATGCCCCTAATGTTGTCGATGTAGAAGAGGCAACGTCGGCGGAGTTTCCGCGTTATAGGATTGGGGGCGGTATGGTGCTCCCTTGGTGATGAGCTTTGTCATTGATCATATGCCGTCACACTTGTTGTGGACGTCGGCGTCGGCCTTGGTGATGGCGACGGCTTGCCGATGTATGGACCCAATGGTCTCGCTATCGTGGTGCCTCTACTTGAAAGTTCGGCTATCATAAGGCTGCCTCACACATCTCGTGGGGTTGCACCTCGGCGGTGATGAAGCCTCACTCGGCCTGCTCTTCAAGCAACCTGCGAGGGCAACGAGTTGGCCATGTGCATGGACGCCTTTCCCCTGCAGTCCCCGCATGCGGTCATCGTGCCTTCCTCGACGAGGCACAATAAAAGTGCAACCCCGTGCTTGGCTATGATCGATATGCATCGTCTGGGGGTGCGAATGACATGGACGCAGCCTCTTCGGCTTCCCCGTGTAATCCACCACGCCCACTTGCTCCCGCATGGACTGCTCCGGCCTGGCAACATGTACGGCTCGCCGATATCTAGGGGTACGCTGTCCTCCCGTCACGCTCAAATGTGTGCGATGTGTGACGGACGCAAGCCGAGCATCGTCACTAGGTGCCTTGATGGCAAGCTACCGATTATCGGGGTGTTCGGCTCCAACCAGGTTGCCTTAGCTTTTAAACTTGTGCTACAGCTTATTGGCTTGCATGGCTAAACAATGCAATGCACGGACTAGCTTGTTCGCAGCAAATTTGTGTCGTACTCTCTTGCCGGCGTGATGGAATCAAGCACGAGGAGGACGCCCTATATGTTGCTGGGCGATGGGCATGTCGTCGCTCCGGCCGAGAAAGTTCAGCAGCACGCGAGGCCGGACTGCATCGTCTCGCCGTGCGTGTAGGGCTTAGTGGTGCCTTCGTGGTAAGCCGGGAAGCATACCGTGGCCACCATCAAACTATATCTTTCCCGCACGTAGTTGTGTTTCCGTGCGTAGATGTCCGCAAGCTCGCCACGGCCAAAGACTTGTCGTAGTCTCATGTGGAGCCGCCGCATCCCTCTAGCCTTGCTATAAACGAACGTGTAGCGGCCGCTGCGGTCGTGTGTTGAAGAAGTGCGAAGCCGTGGAAGCTGCCACCCACATCGAAGGCCGGTCGCAGCATCGATGCTCCTAGGCGCCGCATCTCCCGTGGACATGGTGATGGTGCTGATGACATACACTTAGCTCGGATCGAGTCGGCGAAGTCATCGGCCCGTACGCCGGAACGCGTCGCTTGTACCATGTAGATCATGTCGGGTAGCCTCGATGGAGTCTAGCTCGGGGCTTTCAACTTGCCAACCAAGGCGGTGAACTCGCCACCCCACGGGCTCCACGCCTTGCCTATGCCAAGACACCTCGGGCAGCTTGATGTGTGCGCCAAGGTGTGTCCTTATTATGTCGATTTGGTGGAGCTTCCCAGCAGCTAATCATGGGCTCAACGCTTAAAGTTCCTACTAGGAACAAGGGGCTCAACGTAGAGTTCCCACCAGGAACTTCTATGTACGTGCACGATATCCGGGATGTCGAAGTGAGTTGCCTCGTCATGGCAAGCAAAATTGCCCCCATGGGGATATGACAAGCAAAATTGCCCCCAGCCTGGAGAAGGACCTAGTCCTTGTCGGCAGATTAGCTCAATGCATCCACCATGGTCTCTATATAAAGACCATAAAAAAAAAACTAGGTAGGAACAATAACTACCCAATGAAGATTCGGGCTATCATACTTGGAGTCATAAACAAAGTGAGACATCCAAAATAGCACCGGTGAAATTTTGGGCTATATTATGAGGAGTCTCACATCAAGTGAGACATCCAACATAGCACTATCATGACCAACACATTTCGCACACCGGAGAAACCGTGAGCATGAAGACGACGACCATATTGCGCAGCAAAGATGGGAGGAGAACCATGTCCCACCGGGCGTGCCAATTTGTTTCCACAGAAAAATCCACTCAAGACGAGGATCTCTATGTAAAATAAAAATAAATATGCGGGGCGTGCCAGTGTACTTTAGTACACAAAAGAAATAAATAGACGAGAACACATATTTATTCATATTTATGGAAAATACAAATACAGGGTTCTCGATACATGTGTGCGCTCCATAGCCTGCTAGCGGCGATCTGACTTGGGCGATCATGGTCTTCATGGTTCCTGGGGCCTCGGAAAGCTCCCAGTTAATTACCCCTGCGAGTCAAGCTCACAGAGCACCTCCGATTAAGCTGCGTTGGTCATCGTCATCGGTCTTCGCTTCACTTCTCCATGCATGGTGTTGGTGTAGATGTGGATGGCGGTCGGCATGAGGGCCTCGTCGATCCATAGCCGGTACAACATGGCTGAAACATTAGCCACGCCCGCCCGCGTCGTTCGCCTTGTCGGTGTCGAACGGCGCGTGGTGTCATCGTAGTCGTCACTTGCATGGTTGGTGTAGTTTGGATCGCTTCGACTTCCTCGGCAACGTCGTCGTGGTACGCCGTGGAACTTGGTCGTAGAAGTAGTCGAAGTAGAAGTTGATGAAGACTCGTTAGCCCATCACTGTGGTGTGCAGCTGTTGCGTGTAGTTGTAGTAGTGGATGGAGTAGTAGATGAGATGTAGTGGGAAGACATGGCTCGATTCTTCAGACAGCTTCACCTGATTAAGAAAAGATAATAAAATTATACAAACATAATTTAGGGCTCGAGCGACAGCCGAGCTCCCTGTGATCTGCGTTGAGTGTAGTTTGATCTCTGCAAGAGCAAGACACATTTATTAGTGGTAATTCAACCGCACGCACATATACAAGCGCGGCGTGGCCGAGATGGTCATTGATGTGTGCTCCTGCTCCTGCGTGTGAGTTCGCATGTGCAAGCACACATGCACGGCATTCGGTGATCAGCCACCGTTGCTTGGTGTACGGCCGTCGACCTCACCTCTTGGGGTGCGGCGGCATCGTTAGTGCGGGTCCGAGCCGTCGTCAATGGCGTCCGGGCTCACCTCACGCCTCGTGGTGTGGCGGCGGCGGTGTAGAGCAGGCGGCGCATGCCTGCGTATATCTGTCGTCGTCTCCGCTTAGCGCCGGCACTCTCCTTGTGGCGCCGCCTTCGCGCACATGAAGGTGACAGCGCCTCAATCGTCTCCATGTGGACAGAGTCGTGCGTCCGTCTCCATGGGCCAGTGACGACAACGGGTAGCTGTAGTGACGCCGACACGCAGCATTCCCGCATGGGAAACACCACCCGTGGAGACAGGCACCGTGTGGTGGTGAAGATGGAGCCGCGTTGGAGGCAACCAGCATCTCGTGTAGATGCTAGGTAGCCGACGATGCAGGTGTGGCCGCCCGGTAGTGATGTCGACTTGCCTGCTGCGTCGTCTTGGTCTTCAGCGTCGGCGTAGATGGGGTTGGACGAAAGGAGCATCCGACACCGGTGTCATGGGGTGATGGCGCCGCGGCAGGCTGCCCCTTGCGGTGATCAACCCGGCGCCGTAGCGGCTCCTCGACCTCACCCTTCTCCGGCGAGTGTCGCTCCTCACGTAGACGTCCCTCCGACGGGGCGGCGTGGTAGCTTGGCGCAATCGAGGCGCCCGCGAGCGTAGCTGCGCTCCCCTCCGTGCAGCCAACTTGAACAGATGTCATTGACGTCGTCATGTTGATGGAGAAAGGCCGCCGCGTCTCTCTTTGATGCAAATGCAAGGCTTGCACCTTCCGGCCAGCAACGTGTATGTGCATCAGCCGGACGTCCTTCTCGTCGATCTGCTCGGAGTTGTGGTCGGACGTCTTTCTTGATAGATCGCAGCCTTCGATCATCTTCTCGCCGTAGCCAGCACCAAGAGGGCACGTCGGTCCTTCGGCGCAAAAGGGCACGTCGGTCCTTCGGCGCAGCGCCTCCGGCGATGGATGTACGTGTTGACTGACAGCGCGATTTGGCGAGGTTGCGTCGTCCTCATCGATCAAAGGCAGGGCTGAACCAAACCAGCGCTGGGGGCCTCTCCGATGAGCAGTCATCTCCGTGATGCTCAACGTCGCGGTGTGGATCGGACTGGAGCTATCTTGAGGCAAGCGTCGTATGCGGCGGCTGCCTTGTGTGCCTCCAGCTTCCTGGACGTATATGGCGCCGTGCCGGCGGCTGCACTTCATCAGGATCATCGGCCCGACGGCGGCTGTCTTTCTCAGGGGCGTCCTCATAGATGGGAGCAGCCTGGCGGCGGTGTATGTGTGGAATTGTGACCTCTTCTCCCGTAGGCTCTTGGGTCCTTTATATAGGCAGGGATTAGGGTAGCAGCGGGCCTTCTACGCCATTGCACGCGCCGCCAGGGGAGTTTGTTGCTGCAGCGCTGGATATCCGGAGGTGCCTAGCTATTCCCACCGTACGTCATTATCTCCTCGTGCGTTTAAGTTAAGATCTTTCCCGGGCGTGTATACGCGTACACGGCCAATAACCGAGCCCAGTCATATAGCTTCCTTCCGTGTAGTCCATGACACATGGACCCAGCCAGGTGGGGTGCCCTTGAGCAAGTTGAGGCAAACAACGTATACACGTACATATACATCATGCCTCAAAGATTTGCAACAGGACATGGGTTGTTGGAGGATTATCTCTCGATCGGGCGTACTTATCCCACGTGCTCATATTCTAGAAGGCCAGCTGACATATTTGTTGATCGTTCAGGTTTTATCCAACACCTAGATCGATCAGCTCGCCTTCTCTCTCGTGCAGCACCTGACGCAGGGCTTGGCCAAAAGATATACGCGATATTTGGCTCACCAGTTTGCAACTGCTGGACGCGCATATACTCTAGCTGGTATGATCCACTCATATCTGGTGGCCGTGTATACCATTCCGGTCTACGGCACGGGTCGAGCCACGACGCGTAGGCTCAGCGAGTTTACACTTACGTGACATCAACCGGCGTATATACATATCATACAGCCGGTTCGGTCGTATGCAGGTGTATGTTTACATATATGCTAAGCTAATCTTGTTAGCTTAAGAGCTTGTCACCTCCTCTGACCTGCAGCTCTTTCATCTGTATTTCCAAGCACATATACACATATACGTAAAGAAGCGAAGAAGCTAGCTTGCTAGCTTCTATTAACTTGCTTGCTTGCACGCAACAGGTGCATGCATATGCATGGTCCTGTAGCACTCGAAAGCCCATAACATTTATATATGTATCCAAAGCCAATATATAATTATTAGCTTGCTTCTCCTTTCTCTCATACAAATAGCACACATTGATACATACATGCGCATACGTTTTTTTTGTTTTATTTATCTTCTCTTCATCAAGTACAAAATATCTCTTGATAGCATATTTAATATATACGCATATTTAAGAAATTATTGTACAAAATCTCGTCAAACACCACCGCCTTTGAGGATAAATAATAATCGTCCGTTTAGGTCGGTTTGATCCGAGGGCTGTGGTGCATCCTAGAGGGCTATATAAACAGGGCCCCTGGCCCCTGGAGGAGTGTTGACGATCGTTAAGTATCAATTTTATACCGTCAACGCAGCAAGAGAAACGACTAATATGAGTTCACCTGTTAGATATAGGGGTTACACTGACAGAATTCCACGAGTTTTGGTGATTGTCTATTTCTGCAGTGGGTTATCAGAAAGAGAACCAAAGGAGGCCCACATGTCATGATTACATAGAGATAAAGACCGAACGGGTAAAATTGTATAATCTAGAAGACTCCGGAAGGCAAACCCCGGGAAGCCGGGGCCCACTGCGGGGTGGCCGGTCGGCCGGCCCGGGGGAGTCGGCCACCGACTCCTTCCACCACCAATCGTGGAGTCTCGTGGATCCTGCCTCCACCGACGTCCATTTAATCCGAGGGCTGTGGTTCATCCTAGGGGGCTATATATTCGAGCCCCCCCTAATTCATTCAAGAGTTCATTCTCTCATCGAGAATTCACAGCCACCATCTCAATTAGAGCTCCATAGTTTAGTAAAGCTACATAGGAATAGATCTAGAGGGAATCAAGCCTAGCTTGGAGTCCGGATGCTTGGTAATTCCCCTCTACATTCTTGTAATATTCATCATTGTTCGTGATACTATGAGTAGTACTTTATTCTATTCTATTATATCGGACTTGACTTTGCTCTATTTGATTATGTTCTCAATTATATTGTTCTTAGTTTACTTTGATTATATGTGTTGACGCAAAATGTGACCACCCCGCGTCTCACACACGGCAAGAAAGCCTTTGACCTGAAAATCGACAAAGGGATAAAACGGTAAGATCATAACTGGAACGTGCCGGGTGAGACCGCATAGCTTCCATCTTTACGGCCCCGAAGCCACTTACGACGACACATAGCTATGGAAGCTATCTCGCCAACAGATGCGCTCATTCGGCTAAAGTAACATAACCGATGTAAACAAACAAACTAGCCGAATACAAAATGAAGACATGTTTGAACAAGATTAAATCATTAAAGCATATCAAACTACATCTCATGTTTAAAGCATCATCAAGCACTAAAAATTAAGAATAAGTAACTTATAAATATAAATCTACTAAACAACACATGCATAGGCTACTCCAACTAGTCTCGCCGCACGTCTAGCCTTCATAAACCCGTCGAGCATAAACCCAAGCAAGCTAATCCACCGCATGATACCACTCACTATGAATTTACACCACTCCTTGCTACTAGATCAATCCACCGCATGATACAATCTAGCAATAAAGAGCTAAAAGCACATAATTATCTAACAGATCTATAGATACTTGCTACATGTATAAGCATAACCGTATCGGCAAGATTGCCGAATCGGGGTCCATGAAGAAGGAACAAACAAGCAACATGTAAAAGGAGCCTATCGATTAAACCGATCTCTAGTCCACCGGATGACTAGCTCTAGAGTAACCCAAAGACCTCGCATCCGCCGCACGGTACCCGGTCCCGTCAAGGCTTATCTACATATAACGTGAATGAACCCGCAAACATGTAACAATCTAGATCGATCTAATTCGGCTATGTGAGCTTGATCTACTCGATATTGAATGAGCATGAGAGATACGATCAACAAGCCGAAAGAGTATCAATCTAGATTGGGCAAAAGGGTGTTGCAAATAATTAAACATTAAATAAAGCAAGCAACACGTGATAACTTAATGAATCTATTAGATCATGCCAAATCTAAAAGAGCCGATAACTAGCCTCTAAGCTTAGATCTTAATCCGCGCGCGACTCATGACCTAAGGAAACAACTAGCAGCTAAACTTTAGCCTCGCCGCACGACTCATGACTAACACGGAACCCTCTTGGTTAATGCTTAAATCCACCGCATGATACTAAGCATTGCAACAAGACTTCTTGCATCATTATCTAAATCCACCGCATGATACTAGACATGATAACAAGGTTGCCGGACTTACGGAGGTCGACGGATCGATTGGCCCTCTCGAAGAACTCGACGACACGACTAAAAGGACTCGGCGAAGGGTGGCACGTAGCCGGTTGTATTGATTTGGTTGTGAACCCCTATTACAATGGTCGAGGGTTTATATTTATACCCCGGACAAAACATGAGTCCTAAGCACTTACGAACTATCTAACCAAAATTGGAAAGACAAAGACATGCTAACTCTATCCATAATCGGAGTCCTTGATCATCACGACTCCTTCCCTTTTCGATCGCTTCCTTTTTCCTTTCTCCGCCTTCAAATAAAGCAAGCTTGCCGACCGCTTGGCCATTTGCCGAACACATGGAAATTAGCCGACCGCATATGCACTTGCCGAATTCCTCTCTCGCCGCGGGTCCACCCGTCATATTCCCCGACCAAATTCTCGGTGTTAACACATGCCCCCTCAATTTCGAGATAAAAGGATTTTATTTCGAAATTGACTCGCCGCCTTTTATCTAGGTCAAGACCGCCAACACCCGCAGCCGCCATTTGAGATCTCGCGCGCGTTGACTTCAATGGCGACAGAGACTTCAACCAGCTCCATCATGGCGACAGAACTCAAGAGGAGTTTCTAGAGGTAACCCTACTTGCTTTACCCATTCGGCAATTCTTTCCGAATCAATTTCCGATGCACCTTTTGATCCATTTGCTTCAATTTCTTCTTAAAGGAAATGAAGAATGAGATCTTGATCTCCAATCTTGCGTGTCCTGGATCATTTTTTCTTGGTCCGCGGGGAGACCCCAATCCAAGGGAATTTATTGAAAAGGAAACCCTGAGGATCCCCTTTAAGTCTAGGATTTCTCCCCCAAACAATGGCCGAATACTTTCAAAACATGGCCCCTTCCTTCAATCACAGGATGGCGTGATTGGTACCGTAGGATGCATCCCAGAGCAAAGTGATTTTTGGGAATCCCAAGATATTCAAAGCATTGTCCGGAGCTTTCTTTAGCCGAAATGCCTAGGAACGACTCCCTCCCGATAGCCGCTTCCCACTTCGGTCCGACGCCATCAATGCGTTTATCTTCGGTCATGGCCCAATGTCGATCACTCTCTCGTACATTTTTATGATGACTGGTTTAAACATTACCAAGCCAACATACCCATTCAAATACAAAAGCACCACTCACGTAAGGCAAAATCAGAGGAGGTCGGGCCAAGTATGTCCGGGCTTATGCTTCAACCGGCCCCGTGTCTCGATAAAGAGTATAGGGCATTCATGAACATGTGGTTATGCGATTCATTTTCTCAGTGGCAAGTCCAATGAGCCCACTCGAATCACATAGTGATGGTCAAGAATTGGCTACAGTGCAAGCCGATTCCTTTAGGCAAATATCTCGCTGGGAGCTTTCTACCACATGATGCACCAGACATCGTCCCGTGATGAGGAATCGGGCGAAATCTCCCGTGTCAATGGACCATGGTGGCTTCTCCGATGTGGTTGCAACTATACATGCATCGATTGTCTCTCGTAGATCTCCACAATCTGAACTTTCCTTCAATCAATTATGCCAAGGTGAAGACCCCGATACAAATCTTGTCGACATATGGAGAGGCTGCATCTTCAATCATTATTGACTTAGACCTGGGTCATCTTTTCAAGATCTTCTACAAGGGATTCAACCACATGATCTCGGTTTCCCTACAGGGAAAATGAAAATTTAACTCTCCCTGCGATTCAGCTATGAGTTGGGCTGCATAGATGATGATTCCAGGGACATTTTCAATGCTTTCATCAAGCCCCGTGCTCGCCAAACAGAATTTCACCATGGTCGGTTGATAAGCTCAACTTATGAATTTTATAATCCAAACATGGTTGCCGACAGCTTTGGACTTGGTCACCGCCCCCAAGGCCATATTTCTCGAGCATCATCGACCCTGGGAGACACCGCCGAATATAACCGAGGCCAACAAAGTCTTCAATCTTGGATGCAAGCTTCCAACATATGAGCCCAATCCTCCGGTGATAATTGAAGCTACTCATTCTTCCTTCAACCTCTCGGTGGCAAGAATGGCATTCTCATATCTTCGTAGCACAAGTTCACCCTTTATGCCAAGTCTTGATGCCTTCATTTTCTTCGATGATGAGGTACACACTCACAGCCACCTTTTACTTCATATCTCTGCGTTCTTTCTAAAACATCTCCTTTGAACAGACATTGCTCCTCCAAGTCCTCCGAGGTTCAATATTGGAAACCCGGCCCCGTTGCGCTTTGGGGCATGATGCTCCAAGTCCGACAAAGTTGTTCAACAAGATACCCGCCGACGATACAAAGGCTCCCCGAAAGATCTCAAAAGAAAAACTTCTTCCTCCCCTATCAAGGACGCCGCAATTCCCAAGAAAACAAGATCTAAGAAAGCTAAACCACTCCCTCGTGTATGAATGTTTTTTATCCTTTATTTTCCATCTCGCAAGTGTGTTTTGCACTTATCACTTTCTTTCAACATGTGCAAAGCCAACCCTCAAAGTCCCGATAGGGTAGTGATCTTGGACAACTCTCCCGGAGCCTCCATTGGTCAAGCAAACAATGAGCTCACCAATGATCTTGATATGCATCAGTGCACGATCAAGTAGGTGAACAAGGAGATATAGCAGAAGAAATTCCCTCTCATCAAAGTTGATGAACAAACAGTGATCGGAGAAGTAGCAGAGAAAATCTCTCTCACCAGACATTACTTTTAACTCCTTCGGCAATCCAAGATGCATCAACAAGCCATGACACCGCTATCTCTCGAAGCAAAGAATCGCACTAGTCACTCGTAGTCTTGATGCTACCCAGATGCCATTGATCGTGCTTTTGCCGAGGAGGTATTATTTTACTCCACTTGATTATTTTTACTTCCAACCGAGTCATTCGGTTAAATTACCTTCCTTGTTCATCAACAGACACTCGCCACCCTCAAGCCGCCTTTTCCTTATCGCCGAAGAGTATGCCGGGGACAAAGACGATGAAGTTTCTTCCAACCAAAGAAATTGTCATCGAGAGTCAAGCCAAGCTAAAGGATATAATCTCATTTCTGAAAAAGGATATTGTTGCTTTGGCCCAAGACTCGACAAAATAAGGGAAATAGCGAGCTTATTGATCAAGAGCTTCCTTCCAATCTCAAGGCCGCCATAGACGCTTTATCACACCTTGATGATCATTTTGCCGCTATCAAGAGAGCACACAAGAATATGTCCACCAAAGTTGATCTCGGGAGAAAAGAAAATGGCCAAGGAACAAGAGGCCAAGGAGCTCTATTCTAGCATCAAGTCAACCGAGCATCTCTTGAGCACCTTAGAACCAGAGCCGCAGTCATGAGAGAAGAAAAAGCCAAACTTGAAGCTCAATTGGCTCAACCGAATGCCAATATTCAGTCTCATGAAACTAAGCTCGCAAATCTGCCATCTCTTGATTCGGCTAAATCCAAAATACAATCAGCTTATTAAGGAGACGCGGCAAATCAAAAGCAAACCGTCCAATATCCAAGATTCTCAAGAAGAGGACCAAAAAGCTCTTGATGAGGCCAACCGAATCAAGATTGATGCTCTTGCCGTTATCAATTCTTTCTTAAATGTATAGATGCTTGGCTTGTACTTGAAGATGTAGACTCTTAGGCTTGGCCTTGTCATACTTGAAAACAATTTCTTTTCTCTTGAAAAGTAGATAATCTTTGTCCTTTTTCTCTCGCTTCTCGTTACCATTCGGCTCTTCCAATTACAACCGTACTCATAGACGCGTATATCACCCGAACGTAACTATTGCCGCTTCAAGCGTTCACTTTAGCCGAATAACTTTCATCGCCTATTTAGCCGACCGAGCGTATGGTAACCGAATCGCCAGTAGTAATGGGTTCGGCCCAACTCAACATCGGCCCATAAACGTGGAAACCCTACTCGTCGCTTGGCTTTCCCACGCCTCCACACTCCCACGTTCATAAATAGGACCAAATGGCTCCCACCATCACCACATCAAACACAAGCAGCTTGCTATCTTCTTCAATCTCTTCCACTTCCTCCTTGCCTTCAAGCCCAAAAAACCCCCACCATCACCAATGGCGAGCGGCGGAGATCGTAATAAGCGTCCTGCCCAGGACGAGGCGGAGGGTAGCAGCAACCGGCGCCGGCGGTGAGATCTCCAATCCCTTGAGTTGTGCTATTCGATAGTCTTTACCCGATCTGAACCTCTGCCCCCTTTGCGGTTGCTTATCTTCTTGATCCGTTTCAGGGCTACTGGGAACACCGGCGACTACATCGCCAATGTCCGAGGCGGGTCGCCCGGCCGGCACCCACGCTCCTCTTCCGCTTCCGCTCCCCGCTCCCGTGGTGGACGCGGCGGAGGGAAGCAGCCGTGGTGGTCGCCGTCTCGCAGAAGAAACGATCTCCCCATCTTGTCTCGTGTTTTTTCTAAATTAGCCGATCTTGACGGTACCTCGTTTGTAGGACGGCGAGGATCAAGACCGCCAATGGCGCTTCCCGGCGCCGGCCGCGGCGTTGACGACGCTTCTCGCCCGCTCGCTGGCCCCGCTTCCAGCCCCGGCTCGCTCCTTCTCCGCACCGGCTTCGCTTTGGCTTCATCGGGTCGGCTTCATACGTTCCTATATGGGAGATGAACGACGAGGAGATCCCGCCGTACAGCCCGTTACGACGCCGCCGATCGCCGTGAGCGGGATGAGGCGATGGAGCTTCTTGGTGAAGAAACCAAGAAGTTCGGGATCGCCACCGGAGTTGGAGGACAACCGCCGGCAGATGAGCGAGGCCATCACCGCATTCACTTTTCGCCAATTGCCTTCAACCCATGTTCCTTCCGATTCATCTCGCTCATTGATTAATCTTATTTTTTCTTTGCACTTCACCGCGGAGCCGGACCGCTTGAAGGTGGCGGCGATGGCGGCGGCCAACCACGTGAACGCCCAAGGGGCGACGCCGGTGGAGCGCCGAGGCGGTGCCTCGGTCGTCGACCAGGTTGCCCTTCATGGCGTGCGCCTCGACCTCCTCGGCCCGGCGGGGATGTCGTCCCGGACCGGGACGACTACGCTCCGATGCCGACCGGCTTCCGCGCGGGCTCCTCACGAAGTCGACGACATCGAGGGCCTCCCCGGGGGTTACGACGCCCACGCCGACGCCATGGCCAACGCCACCAACCCCGAGTCTCAACAAGCTCTTCAACGAAGAAGAGGAGTAGCTTGTACTAGGATTGGCGCGGGTTGTAAATAAAATTTTAATGAAGAATGTTGGTCCTCTTCTTGTTCTTGCTTGTCCGTGATGACATTCGTCTCGTTGTATTTGCTTCTTTGCAAATTTTCCTTTAGCTAGAACTCGACTGCAACACTCTTCCCAAACGAAAACTCCCGAATCGCATGACATCATTTTAGCCGATTAGATCTCGGTCCTGTTCCATGACTTGACGGTTTGTAGCGTAGTACTTCAATTCCCTTTATCTTCTCCCGATAAACCTATCACCGAGAGATAAGATCAAACTGTTCACTTATACTTTTTAAAAATCGACTAAAGGCGATACAACCGTATCGGCTATTTTTGTTCTCAAGACGATACACACGATATCGGCTATCTTTCCACTAGAGGCGATAATATTATCGGTCATTTCTTTCCAACTTCTTTCCTTTGCTCAAGGCGATTTTATTCAATCGGCTATACCACGCTTATGTCATAATCACAATTAAGATCCAACTTCGATACTTGGATAAAACTTCTTAAGGTATCTCGCCATTGATGGCTCTAGTAAGTTCTTCTCCAAACAGCGTTTTTAATATATACGCATTGCCAAGTGCACAACCGACAACCCGAAAAGGTCCTTCCCAATTCGGAGACCACTTGCCGAATATTCTCGTCTTTGGTACCAATTGGCAATATTGTTTTCCAAACCAATTCTCCTTCGCAAATTGCTTAATTTTAACTCTCTTGTTGTAGTACTTGGCAACACGTATTTTATTCTTCTCAATATTCTCCAAGGCCTTAAGACGAATCAAATGCAAATCTTCTAACTCATCCATCATCGATCCTTATAATCTTTTTCTCGTCAGTCCTTTTGTAACTCAACTCTCCTTGATCCCGATTGCAACTCCCAAGGCATCACAAAGATTATGTCCATAAACCAACTCATATGGAGATGCTTGTGTGGACCCATGGCAAGCCATTCGGTAAGCCCACAATGCTTCATTAAGGACCAAGTGCCATCTCCTTGGCTTCTCATCGATTTTCTTCCTCAATAATCTTGATCATGATCTTATTTGACGCCTCGCTTGGCCATTGGCTTGTGCATAATAAGGAGAAGAATTATACAAATTTTATCCCCATGTTTTCGGCAAAATCACAAAACTCAAGAAGTGAACCGAGTCCCCGATCGCTTGTAATGGTCTCGTGGAATCCCAAACCTATGAATTATATGTTCCTTGACAAACCGATCATATTTTCTCGATGTGACCTTTTTCAAAGGGATAGCTTCAACCCACTTGGTGAAATAATCTGTTGCTAGCAACACAAACTTGTGTCCTTTGCTAGATGGAGGATTGATCTCGTCCAATTAAATCTATACCCCATCCTCCGAACGGCCAAGGTTTAATTATCGGATTCGTAACAGATGCATGGTGCTCTCAACATTACCAAATATCTCGACAATCTCGACACCCTTTGTAATATTCAAAGCAATCCTCCAACATAGTCGGCCAAAAGTACCCCGTCCTCCTTATTATCCATTTCATTCGGTAAGCCGACCGATGTGCACCACAAGCTCCTTCATGGACTTCAAACATAATCTTCTTAGCTTCTTCTTGGCTCAAGCATTTGAGCAACACTCCATCTATAGACTTGTGGTACAACCGATCATCAAGAAGCACAAATTTAAATGCCTTATACCCGAGCCTCCGGAAACTCTTTGAGATGGATCTTTCGATAGTTGATAATGTCACTTCTCCATTACTTATCTCGATCGAATTGAAAACATCTTCTTCTCCGCTGTATAGACTTCATGATTTTCCCGATATCCGTATGCTTGAGCTAATTTATTTGCTTCTCCATTGTGCTCTCTGGTATATGATGCAAAGTAACTACTCGAAAAACTTTTCGTAAGTTCCCTACATTGTTCATGGTACCCTTGCAAGACATCATTTTTGCATTCATATTGTCCTCATTAACCGATTGATTACCAATTCGAATCACCAAATACCTCAACAAAGAATAAATTTCTTCAGCTTCTACCAACAAAAGCCCTCTAAGCAAAGCCTCATACTCGCTTGGTTGTTAGTGACAGGATATTCAATTGAAAAAGCAAACTCAAATATCTTTCCACGTGGGGATATCAAAAGAATACCAAAGACCACCACCTTTGTCACATGATGATCCATCAAAAAATAATGCCCATGGGGCAATGTTAATCATATCAACAGATAAATCACGATGTTGAGTAATAAAATCGGCAATTGCCCGTCCTTTCACCGCTTTTGCCGACTCATACTTTAAATTAAACTCGATAAAGCTTAATACCCATTTGCCGATTCTCCCACTTAAAATCGGCATTGACAACATGTGTTTAATTACATCAAAACTAGATATAACCACACATTCGGCATTTAACAAATAGTGCCGAAATTTGGTGCATGAGTAATAAACACACAAACAGCTTTTCTATAGCCGAATACCTTGTTTCAGATCTAACAGCTTTTCGGCTAAGGTAAGCTATTACTCTCTCTTTCCATCAAACTCTTGCATAAGGGCCGATCCTATTGTTAGGCTATCGGCCGCCACATACAAAGCCTTGAAAGGCTTCTCAAGTTGTGGAGGTACTAACACCGGCGGTGTCTTCATATATTGCTTGATTTCATCAAAAGCCTTTTGCCGTATGTCACCCTGCATAAATTTCTGATCTTTCTTGAGCTTCAACAATGGAGAGAAAGGCAACACTCTTTCGATAAATTGGATATGAATCTTCTCACGAAATTGACCTTGCCCAAAGAATGATTGCAATTCGTAAGGTTAGTTGGGGGCACAACTTTGTCTATTGCTTCCATGCTCTTTTTCCAACTTCTATCCCTCCTTTGTGGATCAAGAACCCTAAAAACTCACCAAATTGAGACTCCAAAAGCACACTTGTTTGGATTCATCTTTAAGCCATGTCTCCTTGTGCACTCCAAAGTCTTTCTTAAATCGGCTAAATGTCCTTCATGGTCTCTCGGATTTGACTACTACATCATCAATATAAATTTCTACAATCTTGCCGATTAACTCATGAAAGATATAGTTCATGGCTCTCTCGATAAGTTGCACCAAAGATTCTTCAATCCAAATGTCATCACTATCCACTCAAACAATCCAATGTGACCAGACATCCGAATGCGCCTTTTGCAATATCTTCAACCGCCATGAAAATCTGATTGTAGCCATTGCCATCCATAAAACCGATAACTTCATAACCCGCCGCATCCACTAATAAATCGGCAACCGGCATTGGGTATCCATCCATTGGAGTAGCTTTGTTGAGATCTCTCAAATCTATGCATACCCTCATCTTTCCATTCTTCTTGTAGACAGTACTATATTTGAAATCCATTCTCGCATACCTCGCATGGCCGAATAAAGTTTGCTTCAATTAATCTCTCAATCTCTTTCTTTACATCGGCCAATACCTCCTCTTTATAGATTTTCCGTGGAGGTTGTTTGAAAGGACGAAATCCAGGTTTTATAGGCAAATTATGCTCAACAATTGATCGATCCAACCCAGCATCTCTCGTAATCCCAAGCAAAACAATCTTTGAACTCATTCAAGAACTCTATTAACTTCAATTTATATTCGGGTCTAAATTTGCACCGATATACATCGGCCTTGACTTTGTGCTATCACCAACATTGATTTCTTCTAATTTGTCGGCCGACATGAAACCACGACCCAGCTTTGCCTTTGTTGCCATCGATTGGATTGCCCATTAAAAGTTACCGTCGAGCCGATCGCTTGGATCGGGCCGTTGATCCCCGTCGAACACATTGACAGACCTTCTTTCCATACCTTACCCGAAAGGCAATCTAGTCCATCATACTCCCAATAAGCAGCTCGAAGTGGCAACACTCACCGAATCATCACCAACAACTTCTACATCATCTCCTACCCACCGAATAAGGATTTGATGCATAGTTGAGGGTATACAAGAATTAGCATGGATCCAATCCCTTCCCGTAAGCATGCTATATGCCCCCTTGCCATCAATGACAAAGAAGGTAGTGATCAAGGTCTTGGATCCAATCATCGCTCCACATGTACCGCTCCACGAGTATCGAAGCATTGCCAAAAATCTCTAAGGATCATGTCACCATAAAGAAATCTTCATTTGTCATACCAAGTTTCCCGAAAGTAGCATAGGGCATAATATTGATAGCAGCCCCTCCATCAACAAGCATCTTAGTTAAAGGCTTGCCATTGACATATCCCTTCAAGTACAATGGTTTCGATGACGATTTTTAACCGGCTTATCAAAGATTGCTTGCCGAGTCAACACAAGTTGAGCCATCGTCTCTCGGCATTCAGCCTCATCAAAATCTGAATATACCTCATCTTGCACTTCTTGGTCTTCAGAGCTTTAAACTCTAATGGAATGAAGAACACCATGTTAGTATTAGCCGATGGGCCCCGTCTACCATCCTTTTTCTTAGGACGCCATACCGGCTTCTTTTTGGCTATTTCCTCGCTTCATCTCTTGATTTCTCAAACGCCGAACTCTTCTCTCGGCTTTTCCGCACCAGAGGGCACCATTGACCTTTTTGCCATCTCGTAGGAGCTCTCTTCCGTAGTATGGACACTACCGTGAGCCCATGTTTGGTCTCGCAAATCTTTTCCTCCGATATCCATCAAAACCGTTTATTTTTAGGCGCCGATCGTTCTCCGGAACTTTCATCCCAAGTCTATCATGAACGGGACGGCGGTTGACTCGAGATTGCCTCGTACTCCGAATATTGATCACCGCATTCGTGGCAATTGTTTCCTCGGGCAGGCAATTTCAAGCCTTCATTCCAACAAGAAACCGAAGAAGGAACAATTCCAATGAGATTGCTCTTGCTCTCTCCCCGTATTCTTCTTGTTCCCTTTGGCGCACTTCGCTTCATATCTCCGACGTTCGCCATGAACCCGCGCTCCTCCTCAATGTACCGCTGTTCCTCATCATACTCCATCTTCTTTTCCCATTGCCACTTATTCAATAAGTGTCATGCTGTAACCCCGCGCTCGGATCGAGCGTGTATTCGGCAATTTCCCTTAGCCGCATCCGAAGTTTGACCCTTCTCTCGTTCGGCTATTCTTGAACCGCGCTTGTTGCACTTCCTCCTTGGTAACTTGCCGATTAGGGTCAACAAACCAATCTCTTTGGCTCTTTCGATGTCGAACCTTCATCTTTCCCTTTTCCTTGGACTCACCGGCATCAACCATGCCTATGGAGAAAGAGACCATGTTCGAGGGAATGGGTTCTTGTCTACTTTCATCTTGCCATCAAATCTTAAGTGTCCATCTTGAATAGCCTTCTGAATTTTTACTCGAACACTCGGCAATCATTGATATGATGAGAGTTTGTATCATGAAATCCACAAGATTTCTTATCCTTTACTCCTTCAGGGCGCAAAGATAGGATGTCCTTCCCGGGGCAGCCTTAACGCGTCCTTCTTGGACCAGATATACAAAAAGAGCTTATCTCGCTTTACTAACATCAAAATCATAAGATCCCTTCGCGCTTCACCCATCGATGACTCGACCAAAGTAGGCTCTTTTGTCCAGTCAACTCGCAGCGGCCTACTTCATCTTCATCTTCATATTCGATGCTTCCTCCGTAAATCCTCGATACATATCAACAGCTTGCACTGTTCTTCCGAAAATGAGCATCTCTTCCGAACCCTTGGGCTTGATTGCTCATTGCCGTCGCCTTTTGTGCAAGCCGTCCAAGATCTTCAAACTCCATGCCGAATAGCTTGTCTCTAATATGTGGCAAAGATGCCCGCAATGACCAATTGTGCAAGCCGATCATCGTGAATAGTCGAGAATAGCACATGTTCTTTGCTTCTCTCAATCTGCATGGAGATACTCCATTGGTGTCTCGCAGTTTTCATCCTCATAGACCACAGATCAACCATCTTCTTCTCATTGGTTCCCGTATAAAAGTATGAATGGAACTTTTGCTCCAATTTGCCCATGTACCAATGGAATTGGCCGGCCGCGATGCAAACCATGTGAAAGCCGGCCCCGTCGAGACATAGGAAAATATCTCGATCCTCCAAGCTTCATCGCCAGCCAGCCTTCTCCAAGTTGCATCGATATCTACCGACATGCTCAATGGTACTCGGTATCATCCCGACCGTAGAATTTGGTCAAATCCGTTGGTGGTTTAACTCTTGGTGGAAGAGCTACCCTATTGTACCATTCTCGGGAAAGGAGATTTGTATGCATATGTCCGATGCTTTGGTTTCAGCCGAATTGATTCTCGCATCATATCGGCATTCTCGCTTAGGAGCTCATCATTTGCATCTTTTGCTCCCCGTCTCCTAGAAGGCACTCCCGATGCACTCCCGTATCCCGGATTCGGCAAAGCATCCAGAGCACCGTAATCGTGAATTCACTATACCCATCTCCATAGACACTCTTCTCGCAACTGCTTGCTACCGGAGAAATCTTATAAGCAGATGCGTATATCTCGTTGTCGCACCAAAAGCTACCCGACCATGAGTTTGCCGCTTCTGGTCACAGGAGGCTTCTCTTTTCCATCATGAATAGCTCCATCTTTGCTTGTACCGATTATCTCTTCTCCTCCAAACTTGACTTCCCCGAAGATTGCCGAGTGTTGAAGTACACCGGCCCAAGAAGCTCTCCAAATCTTGCTTCAAATCGTTTGTCAACCGCCGACCAAAAGTTTCAGCCATGATTTTGCGGAAGGTGCCCGAAAAGCCGTGTTGTGATTCAACATAGTGTCTCCTACAGCTTTGTAGATGGCTCCAACTACCCTCTCGCATCTCCTCCTCGTCAAGAATATCGATCGACTAAATGAGAAGAACTCGTGGCGTGCTTGCTTGATCATCACTCGCCACTCTTGTTCTTGGAAAAGGACATCGACATTTCGCTGAAATTGTTCCATTGCTTGCTCCACCATCCGGCGTTGCTCGGCGGCAGCTCGTCCATGGTCACGTTCGTAACGTGACGTTGTCAATTTCCGATCCCATCTTATATTGAGAAGTTGTCCCACCGGGCGTGCCAAAAAGTGTGTTGACGCAAAATGTGACCACCCCGCGTCTCACACACAAGAAGCCGGAAAGCCTAGCTTCAATCGGTGCCCGGCGTCGAATCCGTGGGCGTGCCAGCCGATTTGACCTGAAAATCGACAAGGGATAAAACGGTAAGATCATAACTGGAACGTGCCGGGGTGAGACCGACATGCTTCCATCTTTACGGCCCCGGGCCACTTACGACGACACATAGCTATGGAAGCTATCTCGCAACAGATGCGCCATTCGGCTAAAGTAACATAACCGATGTAAACAACAAACTAGCCGAATACAGTAATGAAGACATGTTTGAACAAGATTAAATCATTAAAGCATATCAAACTACATCTCATGTTTAAAGCATCATCAAGCACTAAAAATTAAGAATAAGTAACTTATAAATATAAATCTACTAAACAACACATGCATAGGCTACTCCAACTAGTCTCGCGCACGTCTAGCCTTCATAAACCCGTCGAGCATAAACCCAAGCAAGCTAATCCACCGCATGATACCACTCACTATGAATTTACACCACTCCTTGCTACTAGATCAATCCACCGCATGATACAATCTAGCAATAAAGAGCTAAAAGCACATAATTATCTAACAGATCTATAGATACTTGCTACATGTATAAGCATAACCGTATCGGCAAGATTGCCGAATCGGGGTCCATGAAGAAGGAACAAACAAGCAACATGTAAAAGGAGCCTATCGATTAAACCGATCTCTAGTCCACCGGATGACTAGCTCTAGAGTAACCCAAAGACCTCGCATCCGCCGCACGGTACCCGGTCCCCGTCAAGGCTTATCTACATATAACGTGAATGAACCCGCAACATAAACAATCTAGATCGATCTAATTCGGCTATGTGAGCTTGATCTACTCGATATTGAATGAGCATGAGAGATACGATCAACAAGCCGAAAGAGTATCAATCTAGATTGGGCAAAAGGGTGTTGCAAATAATTAAACATTAAATAAAGCAAGCAACACGTGATAACTTAATGAATCTATTAGATCATGCCAAATCTAAAAGAGCCGATAACTAGCCTCTAAGCTTAGATCTTAGCCTCCGCACGACTCATGACCTAATCGAGAAACTTTGGTAACTAGCTCCTAGCTAATCTTAGCCCGCCGCACGACTCATGACTAACACGGAACCCTCTTGGTTCAATGCTTAAATCCACCGCATGATACTAAGCATTGCAACAAGACTTCTTGCATCATTATCTAAATCCACCGCATGATACTAGACATGATAACAAGGTTGCCGGACTTACGGAGGTCGACGGATCGATTGGCCCTCTCGAAGAACTCGACGACACGACTAAAAGGACTCGAAGGGTGGCACGTAGCCGGTTGTATTGATTTGGTTGTGAACCCCTATTACAATGGTCGAGGGTTTATATTTATACCCTGGACAAAACATGAGTCCTAAGCACTTACGAACTATCTAACCAAAATTGGAAAGACAAAGACATGCTAACTCTATCCATAATCGGAGTCCTTGATCATCACGACTCCTTCCTTTTTCGATCAGCTTCCTTTTTCCTTTCTCCGCCTTCAAATAAAGCAGTTGCCGACCGCTTGGCCATTTGCCGAACACATGGAAATTAGCCGACCGCATATGCACTTGCCGAATTCCTCTCTCTGCCGTCTGCGGGTCCACCTGTCATATTCCTGACCAAATTCTGGTGTTAACAATATGTTTAGCATAGTTGGACTAGAATTATGTTTATGCATAGGATCGTATAGCGCTTGCTCATTAGATCGATGGGTGAGTGGTAAATATTGTGTAGGCGTGGTGCCTAGACAGTATTTATCCGGATTGCACCCTATATTCCGGATCGTGAGGTAGATCGCGGGAGTGACCCTGTTGAGTCCTTTGTAGCCCTTCTCCCGAGTATAGGTCTAGCGTAACAAACCTATTACATTGAAGTCATTGCTATGTCTCTTGTCTTCTCTCGGTAATATCACTATGCATAGGTGTAACCTTTTCCCGCCATGATTGCTAGATGTTCTTGCACTAATCATTGTATGCTTTGACTTTATAGTTAGAATAACATAGGATTGTACCCTAGATCGTCCTAGTCCATGCTAGTGTTATAAGCTTAGAGTGCTAAGTTGAGATGGCTTATTACTATTATTTTATGTGGCTAAATGCTCTCATTTATCTTATGTCATTTATCATTCATTCCTATATTTTATGTGACACTTACCCCGTATGAGATGATCGATACGTACAAGGTTAAGCTCTCCATTATTGCATGTGCATTGCTCATCACTCATTATCCAAAGGCATTCCCTTCCCAAAGGGTAAAAATATAAATAACGATACCTGGATTACTCCTGGTTAAAATGCTACATCGGTATTATTTGTGCGCTTGCGGATTCCATATTTATTTCTAGTAGCAGTTGCATTATTTACTACCAGCATTTTTGGCGCCATGTTGGGGATGACAACCTAACACTGAGTGGCGTTAGAAATGTCAACAAGCATTTTTGGCGCCGTTGCCGGGGAAGGTTGAAAGCCAATGGATAATGAGCAGCATTGCACTACATAATGAGATTGAGCACCGTCACCATTCTCTACTCATACAAACCTTACCCTTGTCTTTCCGTCTATTTTATATCTTATGCAGGGTAATGTATGAAAAAGACAATTCTTCCTGATAACTATATTGACAATCCAGAAGCTTTATTCAGGAAGGCCAGAAGCAAGTTGAAGAAGACCAATCAATCATCATCATCAACTCAACTTGGAAGTTTGTCGGAAGCAGAAAGTCGACCTTTCGTTCGAGACTTGACACCAGCGTTTGAAGCCATGGCGAACAAGTCACTCCGCGAGTTCTCAGCTCCAACTACGGACAACATTCGTATCGACCAAACGCGACATCGAAGGAGCTTTTGAGCTCAAGCCTGCGCCGATCAACATGGTGCAAGCAAGCCAGCTTCGTGGGAAGGCCCATGAAGATGCTAGTGCTCATCTCCAACACTTCCCGGAGATTTGTAGCACATTCACTATCAAGGATGTCCCCAGAGATGCTATACTACTTCGCCTCTTCCCATTCTCACTCTTGGGAGAGCGAAGTAGTGGTTCTACGCCAATAAGGAGAAGAATCCTACGTGGGCACTATGTTCCACCAATTTCTTGGCGGTTCTTCCCAATGGGCAAGACAAATGCTCTTCGTGGGAAGATATCAAGCTTTCAACAACACCATGATGAGACTGTCCCGAAGCTTGGGAGCGCTTTCAAGATTACATCCTCGAGTGTCCTCATCATGGCATGGAGAATTGGCCGCTTATGCGCATATTCTACCATGGGCTCAAGAACAAGACACGTGAGACGATGGATGCCGCTGCTGGAGGTGCATTCTTATCACTCACTATTCCTCAAGCCACGCTCTTGTGGAGAAGATGGCATCCAACCAAGGTTGGAGTGAAGAAAGAACTCGACCCGCAAGAGAGGAGGAGGAATGCACCAAAAGAGGTAGACATGCCGTCTCGCCAAAATGGATTTGCTAATGAAGAGGCTCGATGAGAGAGTCCCAGAGAAGAAAGAAGTCATGCATATACATGATGCTCGCATGACATGTGAAGAGTGTGGAGAGACCGGGCACACAGTGCTAACCGCCCAGAGCTGAAGGAGGACGTGAACTACCTCAACAACAACAACAACAACAACAACAATTACTACCGTCCTCAAAGAGAATCAAGGTTGGAATCAGCAAATGAGGCCTAACTACTCGTGCAATTATTCGGGCAACTATCAAGGTAACAACTCCTCCTACAATAATTTCAACCACCGCCTTTGAGAGAGTTAGTGCTTTGAATCAAGGCAAGATGATGGACAATCTGTCCAAGAAGCCGACATCAAATGACAAGGACCTAGAGACACTCAAGAATCAGAATGGATGGCTTTTCCAATGCCATCAAGAGTCAGCTCGCCTTCAACAAGATACTTGAGTCGCAGTACAACAGCTTGTTAACCTTGCTCCCTCCACTGGCCAAGGTAAACCGGCAGACAACCCGAAGAGCTCGAGACCGCAAATCTTGTTGATATATTCAATGTAGAAGATAGCCGGAGTGATCCATCGAAGGGGTCATGGATTGACTCAACTCGCCAATCAAGAAGGGCGATCCAGGGAGACCGGTCATTCCGATCTCCATTGGAAGTACTAACTTTAATGAGGCAATCGTGACTTCGGTGCAAGCATCAACATTATGCCAAGAGTGATATATGAGAAGTTATTCGATGCCCCTTAGCATACACAACCATGTGCTTACGGCTTGCAGATCAATCCACCCGTGTTCCTTTGGGAATACTAGAAGACATATGTGTACGAGTAGGCAACTCGTATGTTCCAAAGCAGACTTCGTGGTAGTGGATACAGTGGCGGTGATGAAAGGTCCCCCGTCATTCTTGGACGACCATTCTTAAACACCGCTGGAGCCATCATGTATGCCAACACCGCCAAGATCATCTTCAATATCAAGGGCAAGAGAAACCTTCTTCTTCAAGAACAGTGCTACAGCTTCAGACACCCTCATCACAGAACGAAAGAAGAAGAAGAATCCAGCTAAGAAGAGCAAGAACAAGAATAAGAAGACCAAGAAGACAGAGACAAGGAGGATGGTCACCGCACCACAAGGAGCACGACCAATTACTCGATCCCCACGTCCGATCAAGAAGGATGACCCAGGTGTCCCAACCATTCAATGCTCCATCAACAAGCTCTTTCAATAAAGGCCATCGTGACACCGGATCGCGTCAACATCATGGCCAAGGTAACTTATGAGTATCTATATGGCACTATGCCTTTGGAGCCCACCTATGCACAAATACGGGTGGCGATCGACATTCCGCTTCGTCGAAGGAGAAGTGAAGGATGTCCTCATCCAGATAGATGACCATTATGTCCCTACAGACTTTCTAGTCGTCGATATGGGAGATGACTACAATCCTCCAATCATCCTAGGGAGACCATTCCTGAACACCACCAAAGCTATCATCTATATTGGAACAGAGAGATCCATTTCCACTTTCCCACCGAGAAGGTACGCCGCTACTTCAACAATAATTATATAATCACCGAAGAGCCCAAGAAGAACAAACAAGGAGAAGGCAAACAGTACTGTACGTCGCGAACAAGAAGAACATCACTAAAGATGGATGGGCCGACTATGAGGGAGAAGTATTCGTGATATGAAGATCGGTACCCGGAAGAGAAGAACATTGTAGAAGAACCCGAGAAGGTGCTTGTCATCGAAGAGAAACAAGTGCTCCAAGAAGCTTCCTCCTCAAGGTCATCCTCTCCAACAAAGAAAGTGTGGAAGGTAAAAGCAAAATCAGAATCAATTCCTACACACGAGGCGACATCATCCGAGGCGCCAGCCAATGCGCCCCTTGAAAAATAAGCGAACATGACAAGTCCTGTTCGGAGGACTTAAAACCACCGAACGCCGCGCCAAGAGGTAACTTGGTATTTATCAGCATTACTTTTCAGCATTATATTTTTACCTTAGCATATTTATTTCCCTACTTGCATCCTTGTTGCATCTTTACTCTTTTATCCCCGCATTAGAAAAGAAAATAAAGATGTTGTGCATTTGCATCTAGAAAATCGTCAAGCCCCATGTGAATAGTCATTCACCGTGGTGGCACAAAAATAATTTCTCATATTTATTTCCCCCGTCCGCATTCCTTAAATAATAAAAAGATAAAAAATTCTTGTGATCCCGTTAGAACAAGTCTAAGTTAAGAAAGTTCTAGACAACTAAAGCCTAGAGGTTTTTGTTACTAACACTTAATTAGTTCCACAAGCTTTGTTGTCTATTTGAGCTTCACAACATCAAGGATCAAGAAGAGCTAACAGCGAGAAGGACATCCAAATTCCCCGTCGAGTGCCGCCGTGACAATTGAATGCCGTCTCCAACAAGAACTATCTACAACACTCCTAGAGGACTAGAACGTCTTCGATGCCTCGTCGCAACATCGCGAGACTATGTCAACATCCAGCCTTGGGGGAGAGCATCCCCGTGTACCAAGCTAAGTGTTCCAACTTATTTGTTTATGCTTATTTAAAGTATGCTTTGTTAAAACTACTAAAAAAGATGCATAACCATAGAAACCCGTAAAGATTTCCTTATTTATCTTTTCTACTTTTGGAGAGCTCTTGCAATGTGCCTTTAAAAGTGATCCCTAGAATAAACTCTACATGGAGATGATGAATAGTTGCTCCGTAATTTCTTTCAAGTACCTAGTTTTCAACCTTGCACTCTCCCGAGTTTTAGACACAACCGTTTAGATTTGAGATTTGCTCAACCTAAAACTTGTGGGTAGCGAACACTTGATCTAAGTCTAGGTGGTTGACGGGTATGATATGGGAAGGTTTTGAGCTGCTATCTATCTTGTTCCTAGAGATACTAGAATTCGGAGAATTTATCTCGAAAATATTAAATTCCTGCATGATGAGTTCCTTTATGATGAGAGTTCAAATTCCTACCACAGCCATATATTCATGCTTACTAGATTATGAAAACCCATCTCGTTTTATATAGATCATATTGTAGGTTTGAGTGTAGACTTAATAGGCATTGAGTGTGGTTATCCCGTGGGACCCATAAGGAATTAGTCACGCAGCTTAAAGTCAATACTATGTGCTCTCCATCCATTAATCTATGCTACTTCTGTCCTCAGAAGCACGCACCCATTTTATAAATACTACATTCATTCTGTGCTACTTCTGTTCCTCGAAGTACCACCCACATATAGATCCATATCCACCACATATCGTGCTATCTCTACCCTGGAGATACGCACTTATGCTGCTCCTATCCTGGGAGTACGCATTCCCCACATATTGTGCTATCTCTACCCTGGAGATAAGCGCTTATGCTGCTCCTACCCTGGGAGTACGCATCCATCCATTCATCCATCCACATATACATACGCCATTCATTTCACTTCATCCAGAAAGGTTCTACTCCTATCCCGGGGAGTGAACATCTAGAAATAATCATCGCCGATCTATTTGCCTACATACAAGCTCCGGTCATTATCATTTCAAGTTATACACTCCCGTGCTAAAGTTTCATTTTCGTGAGGATTGGTTGCTCTAAAAAAAAAGAAAAAAAAAAGAAGAAAAAGAAAGAGTAGCCAAGTCCTTCCATTCAAGAAGTTTCAAGGTTTTCGAATAAAGGGAGTCATGTTATCCCCAAAGGAGCGAGTGTAGAAGTAGATGTTCACCAATGAGTACCCCTCATAATCATTTTCTTATCACCATCATACTATCATCATCCTATCATCATCTCATCCATTCCATTTCCTCATTCACATGCACATATGACTTTATTATTATTTTAGTTCCTATTGGATCCATGTCTTAACTGTGCAATATATGCAAGTGAGTTTGAGTGTCTCCCCACCTATGAGCTCCACATAAAGCCTATTAGAAATTAGGGTGAGAGAGAGAAGGCACTTTTCACTATGCCTTAGTTCCATAAATACCACATATTCTTGAGAGAAGAGAGAAGGCATACACTACTCATGCCTTAGAGAGGATCCGTAAATACCACAAATGAGAGACTTGAAAGGTTCATACAAGGAACTCGAGTTTTATTTCAAAACCTTGCAAAAACTCCGGATAATAGTTGATCAAAGAGCAAGAAACATGGCGCTTGACTTGACCGTTCTATCTTTCAACTACTCAAGACCCAAGTGACGGTTACAAGCCCCATGGTGAAAGGTAATATGAGTGAGTTTTGAGTCGATAGTTCACTCTAATCCGGAGGAGAGTTCTTGTTTGAACGCATGTGTACTTGTGAGGAGTGAAAGCATTGTAGCAACTCCCGATCCATCACTGAGTCTATCTTTGCTCGGGGACGAGCAAAAGGTAAGCTTGGGGGAGTTTGTTGACGATCGTTAAGTATCAATTTTATACCGTCAACACAAGCAAGAGAAAGGACTAATATGAGTTCACCTTGTTAGATATAGGGGTTACACCGACGTAATTCCACGAGTTTTGGTGATTGTCTATTTCTCGGGGGTTATCGAAAGAGAACCAAAGGAGGCCCACATGTCATGATTACATAGAGATAAAGACCGAACGGGTAAAATTGTATAATCTAGAAGACTCGTAAGGCAAACCCCGGAAGCCGGGGCCCACTGGCGGGGGTGGCCGCTGGCGACCCAGTGGGAGCGGCCGACTCCCCACTTCCACCAATCGTGGAGTCTCGTGGATCCCGCCTCCACCGCCTTTGAGGATGAATAATTATCGTCCATTTAGGTCGGTTTGATCCGAGGGCCGGGTTCATCCTAGGGGCTATATATTCGAGCCCCGGCCCCCCGGGTGAAACCCTAATTCATTCAAGAGTTCATTCTCTCATCGGGAATTCAGAGAAGCCGAGCCACCATCTCAATTAGAGCTCCATAGTTTAGTAGCATAGCTACATAGGAATAGATCTAGAGGGAATCAAGCCTAGCTTGGAGTCCGGATCTGCCGGAGTTCTTGGTAATTCCCCTCTACATTCTTGTAATATTCATCATTGTTCGTGATACTATGAGTAGTACTTTATTCTATTCTATTATATCGACTTGACTTTGCTCTATTTGATTATGTTCTCAATTATATTGTTCTTAGTTTACTTTGATTATATGTTTAGCATAGTTGGACTAGAATTATGTTTATGCATAGGATCGTATAGCGCTTGCTCATTAGATCGATGGGTGAGTGGTAAATATTGTGTAGGCGTGGTGCCTAGATCGTATTTATCTCGCGATTGCACCCTATATTCGGATCGTGAGGTAGATCGCGGAGTGACAAATCTGTGAGTCCTTTGTAGCCCTTCTCCCGAGTATAGGTCTAGCAAACAAACCTATTACATTGAAGTCATTGCTATGTCTCTTGTCTTCTCGGTAATATCACTATGCATAGGTGTAACCTTTTCCCGCCATGATTGCTAGATGTTCTTGCACTAATCATTGTATGCTTTGACTTTATAGTTAGAATAACATAGGATTATACCCTAGATCGTCCTAGTCCATGCTAGTGTTATAAGCTTAGAGTGCTAAGTTGAGATGGCTTATTACTATTATTTTATGTGGCTAAATGCTCTCATTTATCTTATGTCATTTATCATTCATTCCTATATTTTATGTGACACTTACCCCGTATGAGATGATCGATACGTACAAGGTTAAGCTCTCCATTATTGCATGTGCATTGCTCATCACTCATTATCCAAGGCATTCCCTTCCCAAAGGGTAAAAATATAAATAACGATACCTGGATTACTCCTGGTTAAAATGCTACATCGGTATTATTTGTGCGCTTATGGATTCCATATTTATTTCTAGTAGCAGCTTGCATTATTTACTACCAAGATTTTTGGCGCCATGTTGGGGATGACAACCTAACACCGAGTGGCGTTAGAAATGTCAACAAGGAGGCAATCCCTTAAACCCTAATTCATTATCTCCCAAAGGGATCGAGTTGTAGAGGCGTCCCTTGAATGGATGACTTCTCTTCTCTAGAGAATTAGAGCTAGACATTCCAATGTAGTAGATTAGATCTAGATGAGAGTTAGGGAGAGTGGAGTCACATCCTCCGGTTCGAGAAGTCTTCGAGATTTGGTATGTCTTTGTATCTACTCTTTGTAAGACTTATGCTTTAATACATTTATCTTCTCTATTTACTTTATGCCTTTATATGTATGATTAGTATAGTTGTTATATCTTGGCATGGGATCTTCGCTCGTATTGAGTGTTCTAGTTATCTTAAGTAATTAGAGTAGTAATCGATAGTGTAGGCGTGGTGTCTAGACTATAGGTTACCTGAGGTTGCGCACAATCCCACGGATAGTTGTGGTAGCCCTGCAGGTGACACCTCTGGGTCTTCGTATTCCACCACGTTCGGGTTGGTGTTTCGTAGAGCTTTCGGCAACCTTCTCCCAACTACTCTTTACCCGTTCTTCTTCGAGAGTTGGAAAGGACTCGCTGCTCCAAAGTGCTATTGTGTGATCGCTATATCTAACCATTCCCTATTATCATAGAACTAGAGTAATAGAGAAGTATTTAGGAACCTTGATCTCTCCCGTTATCCTCTCACTTTAGCTAGCTACTCATTTATTATAGAATTCTCATGTGTGCTTTTATTCTTATATCTTATCATATATCATTTACCCTCGCTTTAGTCTAGTTGGTTTACTAAGTTAGTAGATACATGATGGTGAATTATCGATTCTTTAACTCTTGCTTCCCTCGTGGTAAAATATAAATAACGATACCTGGTTTACTCCCGGTAAAATGCTACAATGGTAAGTTCTGTGCGCTTGCGGAATCCTTCTTATTTTATGTGCACTTAATTTATACCAACACTGGTCCAGATGGAATGATTGTGGGCAAACTGGCGGGAAGTGATAGGTCCTGCTCGGCATTAGGTTTCCCACCACGTACAGGCTAGTTCTTAAAAGGCAGGGCGCCCATTAGAGTATAGTCACTTAAGCAGGGGTTCTGTCACTTGCTTTCTCATCTATCCCCCGCACACAAGTTGTTGGAGCCATTCTGGCTAAGTCAGTTGTCCATTAGGATCGAGTCCACAGGAGTAGAGTTAGATACATAGGAGTCCTTTACTCACTCGTTGTCCTCCCACCTAGCTAATACTCTACTAGTTATCCTTAGGCTAGACTCTTTGCTATCTCAGTTACCTATCCTTCTATCCTAAACCCTTCGTTTCATCACTAGAAGATCTTGAGCTTAGTTAGTTCACTTCACATTTCCTGTGGAAAATACGATACCTGGAATACTCCCGGTGAAGGCTACATTGACTATCGTACGCTTGCGATATATTCGTTTGCCACTTCTGGTGTCAACAGTATGGTTAAGTCAAGCAATAAGCAAGTTGGAAAAAGAATTAGATGTTATAGTTTCAGTACCTTTTTGTAGACCCTTTGCTTATTTCTCCATCTTCTCAAAGCTCTGCAAGCTTGCATGTCTTCTCAAAATGGCCGGACCCACCACATCTCATGCACCATACCTTCCTTTGCGTGGCTATCTTCTCCTTGCAGCCTCTAATTCTCACAACTCTAGGCCTACCAGCCCTCCTTCCCAGCAAAGAAGGGTACACTTTGAAGCCATGGTCCACAACAGGCCAGTCTGATCTGTTTGGTATAGGCTCAATCCTATCTGCATAAGCTACCCTAAATCTTGCCGCTGAGTAGTACTCGTGTACATAATCCCCAATTCTTGCTCCCCTATTGGAAAGTACCCAAGCCAAAGCATGTTTGCAAGGCTTCCCTATTACCTGCCACTCCCTACATCCACAATTATGGTTCTCTAGGTCCACAGTCCTCCTTTTCTAATTCCCCCAATCATCTAGGATAGTGATTTCTGCCACATACTCTTCATAGGGCTGCACCTTGATCAACTTTATGTGGTGGCTAATCAAGTTCAAGTCCTTCATCACACCTAGGATGATTCCATCTGGCCACTCCTTAGCAAGTTTCTTCCTCAACTATCTCTTCTCCATTATAAGCTCTCTTATCCTATCTACCAGTTCATGTAGCAATAAACCTTTGAACTTCTTCACTTGTGTATTGAAACATTTAGACACATTATTGGTCAAGTAATCACACTTGTTTTTCTCTGAGAAAGCACTTCTGTACCAAATCACTTGTTGTTCTCTGAGAAAGCACTTCTGTACCAAATCCTGTTGTGATGAATTTGAAGGTACTGTACAGTATCTGGAGCAAACTCATAAATCTTATTCATGTGCCAATTGAACAGCCTAGGGGTGTAACTCCTAGCAGCAAGATACAGGTGGTCTATAAAGACATCACCAGAGTAGTGCTTCATAAAATTTTGGTATAAATGCCTCATGCACTCCCTATTTTCTCGTCTGGAAAACTGCTCCAACCGCTTTCTCAAGACCTTTGCAAGCATCTGAACAAATTACTAGGTTTGGTACATCACCAATTGCAATGTGTAGGTGTTCCAAGAACCACTTCCAGTTATCTTCTGTTTTTTAGTCAAAAATACCATATGCTACATGATACAACCAATTATGTCCATCTACACTGGTTGCTGATGCCAACTGCCCTTTGTGTTTACCATTCAAACTAAATGCATCTAATCCCAAAAAAGGTCTACAGCCAGCAATGAAAACATCAACACAAGGTTTGAGGGCAACAAACATCCTCTTAAACTTGTTCCTCTTACCAATTTTTTCTACTTCTACCTCTACAATGCTACCAGGTGACACCATTTTTATTTGAGCAGCCCAATTGAATAGCAATTAAAAACTTTATTCATATTTACCATGAATTTTATCTAAGGCTGCCTTCATACCAGACCAAGCCTTTGAATACTTCAGCTTGATGCTATAGTCTTCTTCCAACTTGTTCTTGCAATCTGTTGCCCCTTTTGTTGGGTTCTTCTTCAACCAATCTCCTAACCTATCTGCACACCAGCCCTATGAGGCCATCTTGGTTACTTGAAACCTTGCACTTGCACACTAATGTGGCTCTACTAAGGTTTTGATCTGCACACAAATAACATGTCAGGTAAAGCAAATATAAGATTCACAAATAACTAAGAATGACAACTAGATCACAAGTAATTACCTGTATTGTCTTGTCATCATATAATCTGGATGCATGTATGCGCCAAGGATAGCCTTCTGCTTTGCACTTTGCAAGAAACCTTTTTTTGTCTGTTTTTATATCCTTGAACACAAAGCCTTTCTTCACGTCCCAGTGCCTAATAGCTTTCCTAAATGATACAATATCAGGAAGCAATGCTCCCTTCACAATCTTGGGATTCTCTGGATCATGGATAACATGGATCTCTTCAGGGTCCGCATCAGTGACCACTGCCTCAACATGAATAGCATCAGCATTTTCATAAACATGAACATGAGATGGATGTGAACTGCTAGATGGCTGTGCACTGCAAGATGGCTGTGTACTGCTAGATGGCTGTGTAGGAGGTAGTATCAAGTACAATGCCTCATCATCATAACCAACATACTCTTTAGTATTATCAAACAGGTCTGGCTCCCTGTCAGTCTCAAGTTGAGGCTGAACTTCGGCCTCCAAGGGAACCTCTGCAGCATTATTTGGCTTATTGACAATAGGATTTGGGATTAGATGGCTAAGTTGTAGGCTGACAGTGCACATTTTAGAAGAAAGCATACATAAAGGCTCCAGATCATCAAATTCATCAACATGGGAAAC
This sequence comes from Themeda triandra, assembly GCA_018135685.1. Classification (NCBI taxonomy): domain Eukaryota; kingdom Viridiplantae; phylum Streptophyta; class Magnoliopsida; order Poales; family Poaceae; genus Themeda; species Themeda triandra. Next base: position 65,722 of record JAENPR010001488.1, on the reverse strand, counting down.
ATGGGAAATAGTATTGTCAAACACTCCTACAATAATTTGGCATTTCATCTAATCCTTATACATGTCAAACATTTCATCCATCTTGAACTGGTTTTCTAGTCTGACATCTTTAGACAACCTTTTGTCAAAAAACCAAACAATAGCACACTGGCTAGGACACCATTTGACAACATCGTTCAGTCTGGTCATCAACAACTCAAAGAAAAACAAGCCTATCTCCAATCCCACTTAATCACATGACCTTTTGTGTAAGCTTTTCTACCCAGAGAGTCTGTGCTACATAATCCTTCCAATTTGATTTCTAGCGCAAACAGTGGAACCCTATAATCATACAAACCCATCAAATTGAGGACATCATTGACACACATGCATAAATCAGACCCTAAATTGACTCCCAATCGATTCAACTCCGCAGCTCAGGAGGGAGAGACAAATACCTTCTGTCGTCGTCGTCCATCCGCGCCGAGCCGCGCGGGCATGAGGAAGCCATGGGCCCTCCCATCACTCCATCAGCGGCCGCTTCCTCTGCTGCGCCGCCTTGCCCGCCGTCAGATGCGCCTCTACCTCCGAAGTCGTCATGCCGCGCAGCCAAAGTCGTCGTCGCCGCCGCCTCGGTCGGTTAGGGTTCGAGGTAGAGAACTGAGAGGGAGAGAGCGAGGAACGGGGAAGAGTTTAGTTGGGGATGGGATACGGACGGGGAAGAGTGAGAGGAATAGACGGAGAGGAACGGCGAAGTTACCAGCCGTTTAGTTGGGGACGGGATACGGACGAGATACGGTCCATCGTATGCCACATAAGCCTGCAGGCGGGCCCAAGTCATTGTCGTTTGTATCCAGTGGCATATCTCAGAGTATGCGAAAATTGTAATGGTGTGCTTCACAATAGACGAATTGCAGTGGCATGTTTTAAAATACTGAAAATAGTAATGGCATGAAACCAAAAAACCCTAGAATGCTCTCACCGGAACCGGAACCTTTGGTGGATTTCTTTGTCTTCCAGCTAGGAAAGTTTGGATGTGTACTACTGCAACTAGGAAAGCTTACCGGTTCTGGCTAGTACTACGTACTGCATGTTATCTGGCTCCCAGAGCCAGAGAGGTCGGTCGTTATACCTTTTCTTCTTGGCTCGGTCGTTATACCTTTTCTTCTTGGCAGTGTGAATCTAGCTGTGACTGTGAGTTGTGAGCGGACTCATCTCACTTGAAGGCAATGATGTGCGTGTGCATCAAGTCTGCTGTGTTGCAGCATGCCATCAGTAGCATACGTGTACCTGCACATGATGGTGATCGAAGTCCCTAGTTTCCAAGATTCTTTTCCATGTAACCCACTGAAAAAGATTGCAGTTCCACACAGGCCACTAAAAAGTTGAGACGGACGTCTGTGCCATCACACTAAACTTTTTTACCATACGCGCCATTTCGTCCACCTTCTGTCATGTTTTCACCGTTTGACACCTCTGACTTGTGGGCCCGGCCATCTAAAAAGTCAAAAATGCCCCTTAGTCTCCATAGCTTATCCTATTCTTCCTCTTCTTGAACCGAACAGGAACAGTGAGCGACGGCAGTGGCCGCGTGAGACATCAAGCACCACCGCCTGCTATCGGTTCCCACGCGCTGCATCCTCGAGGCCCACGCAGACACAGCCACCAGCGTCGTCTCCCTCGCGCCGCCCGCGGCCGGACGGGCATCCCCTGTGTGCGCGCCCACGGCGGCCGGGAGGACCGCCCCCGCGCTCGTGCTCACGACGGCGGTGGCCAGGCGGAGCTCCCACACCCGCGCGTCGCGACGGCCGGGCGGACCTCCATCCTGCACGCCGGAATGAGGTGGAGCACTGGTGGCTCGTCACGGTCACAGCTGGCAGAGGAGGGCGCGGTTGGCATTGTAGCTCCGGTGCGGGGTGGCGAGGTCGCGTCCTCGGCCTCAATTTGACGGAGAGGACGGCGAGCTCGGCGTAGCGGGGCTGGCGTCACGAGCAGGGGAGGGAAAGGAGCAGAGCAGCGGTGGCCATGGCGGTCAGGCTGGTGGCTCGCGGCGAATCGTAGCTCGTCCGCTCCGTGGCTGGAGCTCGCCCGTGCACCGGCGAGGTCGGAGCTCGCACTCGCGGACTCGTGGAGGCGCCGGACCTCCTCAGCGCCACAGAGGTGCCGGCCGCCGACGAAGACCATGGGTAGCGCCACGCCGCGGTGCTGCGCGTGCGAAGGAAGGAGGGCGGCGAGCTCCAGCAGGTAGTCCGGGTCCTTGGAGAGGTCGCGCTTGTCGACGGCGGCGCGGAGCCCGCACAGGATGGCCGGAGGAGCTCAAGCCGGATCTCGCTGTGGCGCTTGCAGGAGCGGATTAGGGCGACGGCGGCAATGGCCATGCCTGATAGTCGGGGAGGAGTACTACCTGATAGTCGTCACCGCCATGGATGGGAACGGCTGGAGCGTGCGGAGGAGCCGTAGCGTAGAGGCGGCGACGCGGATGTGGTGGAAGATGCGCAGGGCGGGGAAGCCAACAGTAGGGTGCGAGCAGCAACCGGAGGTTCTAACTCCGGCGCGTGGTGGAGCTGATGGCCCGATCTGGATTGGGAAATCGCACGAAGACGGTGAGAACGGGGGAGAGGAAAAAGTGTTGGAGGCTTCTAGATGGGCCCCACTTAAGGGCATTTATGTCTTTTTGCAGTCCTGTTTGACACCGTTAGGAGTGATTATAGACGGAATGGCGCGTATGGTAAAAAAGTTTAACGCGATGGCACAGACGACCGCCCCAACTTTTTAGTGGTCTGTGTGGAACTACGATCTTTTTCAATGACATACATGGAAATGATTCTTTGTTCAATGTAACTGCTAGAGCTAGGCACGGGAATAAAGCTGAGCCTCTTTTGCATACATGTGTGTCAAGCAGATTACCAAACAGGCCGGCCCGGTGCCGCTCAGGTAGGCCAGGCCACCCGCACAATAATATGCCGATGGAGGCCCGGACCACGGGAGATACAGCCTCGTTCCGGCCCACAAAACCTCCGCCTTTCACGAAAAGACAAGTTCATCCCTTTTTTTTTTTTTTGTCATAAAAAAGATTGCTACGTGTTCCAAACACAACCATTAAGGGCTAAAACGAATGCATGATGTATTACATGCGGTACAAATGTGCAATATAAACACACTTGTGAATCAGTAGGTCATCCTTTGTTTAGAGTTTAGAATGTTTAATGGCGTTTCAATGGAGTTAAACGGCCTAAATGGTTTTATACAGTAACACTTAAATATACATATTTGTATATGTAAAAGTCAAATGTGCTAGAAAGTGTATATATTTCATGCATGTAAATAATAAGTTCTCTATCATTTAAAAAAAAACTAAGGGCACTCACAATGCAAGACTCTATCATAGAGTCTAAGTCTATTTATTATCTCGAAGATTGTGGATTTGGAGTCTAAATAAAATTTGGAGTTTTAATTTTTCTCCATCTCTTCAATAAATATACCGCCACATCACTAAAATACCATAAATAGGAGGGTAATAAATAGTCTTAGACTCTATAGTAGAATCTGCACTGTGAGTGCCCTAAATACTACTCCATCGCATTTTATACTTACGATGTTAATTAGTTCAGTGTCAGATGTGGTACTTGTAATCCTCATATTAACTAAATTGTGAATTCAATGGTCATTTATCTTATTTAGTCACGTTGCAATCAATTCTTTTCAAACTGTTTAGATGGTTTTTAACGGTTTCATTAACGGTTGAACAGTTAATTTATTGATTAGGACCTAAACGACATGGGTGGTCTTCGGTTATCGTTTAAATACTATTTGAACGGCATATAAATTTTGACGAATTTGATTCCATCTTTCTACATTTCTACCTTGGTGAACTGTTATCGTGTACTCCTCCGTCCCAAAATAGATGTCATTCTCGCTTCCCGGTAACTTCACTTTTTCAAACATTTAATTATATATTAAAATATATAAATATTTATCTTAAGTAATTAAGATCATGGAAAGATCTTTAAGTCTAGTGTTTTAACAAAATTATTTGGAGATGAAAATGTTGCCCATATTTTCTATAAACCTACCAAAAGTTGGTAAGTTTGACCGACACGCTTCTCGTAACGTCATCTGAGTATTCACCTTTTGATCAATCCGTGTGTCGGGCGAGGCTGTCAGTGTCAGCGCGGGGATCCAAGCGCAAAGCCTTGACGAGCAGGCCAGCCCGGTGCACAAATTGGGCCGATGGAGGCCCGGACCACAGGCGATGGAAGCTCATTCCGGCCCAACTTTTGCAAGACATGCCGCTTTAGTTCCCAGGCATAATTACCACCGTTGGCCATAAAACTTGCCACCTTTTACTATTTTTTAAATATATATAAAAAAAACTTGCCACCCTCGCTTAAGCTAATTACTACTTTGCTGTACTTGTAAACCGACACGAAGACAATTCTTTCGAGAGATGACTATTATTGGGCGCCGCCTTTCGAAATGGCCGCTCTAGGCAAATAAACGTCCATATCTCTTAATATATTATCAAAAACTGCTGTCTCAAAAGAGACCACTTATGTAAATTAGCTATTTTCTGAGCAAGTCTCTTCAAAGTGGCATATGTAAAAACAGAGGCATATATTTTTAAGAGGTTCACCTCTAGGAATACTCCCTCCCAGCCACGTATTAACAGTCGCTATGTCATTAGTCAGTTTGACTAGGTTTGTGAAAATACTACTAACATTTATGTCCCTAAATAAGTTCATTATAAAAATATATTCATTGATTTATCTAACTATTCCAATTATGCACCATAAATATAAATATTTTTATACGTACTTCATCAAAGCTAAAAATATGTAACTTCTCAAAAGTGATAATGGCAATTTATATAGGACAAATGGAGTAGATGTCTAAAAGTTTAACAATTTTTATATGAATTCAAACAATAAGAATTTTATAGCCCTCTTTAGCTAGGTTTCCCAACATGCTTTCTCTTCCTAAAAAGCTAAAAGCGAACCAAGGGTGGAAACCCATAGTTGTTTTGTAGCAAAAGGTGCGTTTAGTACAAAACTCACAATCGCCTTGAGTGTGAATGATATATATTAGCTAGCCTAGTGCGAGCCATAGTTGTGAAGGTCCCATGCATCTATCTATCTACTAGGTAGCAATCTAATTTGTCGTGAGGGCCAATATTGCAAGAAACGCTAAATAGAATTATATTTTTTCAAAACAATTAGATAGAATTATATTATCCTTGAAAAAACGTGAAATATTATTTATTTTTATTATATTCTTCATTCATGTGCTTTGAACTACTATACGTGTTCGTCTATCAATGTTTTTTTTTATTAATCTGTTTTTACCACTCCAGTCGTCATTTGACATTCTTGTATTTTTATTCCCTCTCTTGTTTCCACATTCTTGTATTCCAAACTTAACGTAAGCAATGCTCTCTCAAGTTGAAATTGTAAGACGTTTGCTTTTTCTAATTTATAATTTTACTACAACACAAATATATATATATGCAATAAAAACTTCAATTAATGATGATGAACCTACAAATGTCAAAGCACCTTATAATTTGAAAGTAGAGAGACGAATAGCGATAGATCGAATAATGGTTTTAGGTCACCACTCCCTCACAACAGAACGCAGCCTTTTTTAAAAAAAAAAAAGTTGCTAAGTGTATAACTAGTTCATGTGTCGTTGACTTTGTAAATGAAAGCTGGCCTGGGTTGAACTAAGGTGAATGAATATGCACGTGTGCACGTATGGTGATTATAATAACATTGCTGAAAACTAGCTGCCTTAACCTTTACTGGCTCTATCACCACAAGAAATTAAGCATTACTGTTTGCGCGACCGATCACAATTGCATACATTTGGGAACACGTTTCTCTCAAGAAAGATAAGACTCACACACGAGGGGCGCGCATGGCATGGCCCCACCTGTCAATCGATCCAGGACCTGCACTTTCCAGCGTACCCGGCGCGGAGACACGCGGATCTTCTGCGCCAGCATGTTCGTAGGCATTTCGGCGAAGCTAGCGCTAGTCTGAATTCTGATTGGACCACGCGGCTGGATGGAAGGGAAAGGAACCACTGCAAAAGACGCAAAAGGCCAAAAAAAAAAAAGGAAGTCATGCGTCAAAGCCACACGAGATCCCCAGTGATTGACCGCGCGGCGCAAACACTGCATGGCTCATGCCTGTACACGTGTCACTGCCTTCGCTAACTGCTGCTGCCACGACACCGTGAATGCATGCAGGAGCTGGGAAAGTCGCACGTAAACGGTACGTGTACAGTAATTCTGGTTCAGCAAGGCTTATACTGGTGTGTGTATATATATATATATATATATATATATATATATATATATATATATATATATATATATATATATTCTCTATTCATAAGCCAACGCTATAAATAGTTATAAACAACCCCGGCGGAGCGCCACCTGCCTCCGGCGATCTCTCTTAAAGAATCCCTCAACAGTAATTCTTCATACCGCAAACGCAAATTTGTTTTCCCATGGCCCATCGGCATTTGTCTACCCCAATAATGGGTAGTGAGTCCCCGTAACCATAAAAAGCATACAAACTTTGAAGCTGCAACAATAATTCTCGCATCCGCATTTTTAGCACTCTCTCCGTAATTCTCTCTCCCATTCTTTCTCTTGTTAATCCTCTCTCGTCTATATTTAGTTATCAGGTGCCTCCAACGGGCGCGGCTGCTCCTTCCTCTTCGGCACGGCGTTCCTGCCTTCCTGCTCTTCTCCGAGGACAACCTGTAGCGGCCATCCCCAACCCAGATGGCGGCCATGACGACCATCACCGACCACAACTGCGACCGCAGTGGCCCTCCACCACCCCAACGACAGCCGCAGTGGCCTAGCGGCCATTCTCCACCCGGACGGCATCCGCAGTGGCCTGGCGGTCGTCCACCCCGGCGGCAGCCGTGCTCGTTCATAAGGAGGCTGGGGCCCGACACCCGTCGCTGCATCCTCGCCATCAGCCCGGCGGCGCCCCGACCATCGGCCCCGCAACTCGTTCTGCCGGTCGGCGGGCCTCGCCCTCGCAGGTGTTCCTTGCGGCTGCCGGCAGGAGAGCACAGTGGCCTCCAATGGCGCGGATCTCCTTCGTCATCATCGGGTCGGGCGCAACTCACCCACACTAGACACGGCAGCGGCACACACTGTCCCGGGGCTCCCTCTCCCTCTACAAACAACGCTGCTTCCCTGTCCACTGATGGCAATGGCAGCAGGCTCCACCGATGGAGGTGAATCCACGGCGAGTAGGATTGCATGCCTCCAGTACGGTAAGTCAAGTCTGGGATCTGCAAGGTGGCGGCGGCACCTCTTCCCGTGGCTCGATATGCTGCAGCTGCTTCTTCTATTTCTCTGTCTAGTCCACAGATCGGCAGAATAGCAGTAAAGTTGTTCTTCATCGGCGAATAGTACAGAAGGCAGTCCCTGGATCACGGGGATGCAACGGCAGCTGGATTCCAGCTGATTACTAGCTAGTACTACTCTATTATTATTATTTTGCTTGTGATGAGTTTTGAGCTTGTGCTGCCAGATGTCACATGTAAAAGTTTTGATGGATTTGTGTGCACAAATGACAACGAATCTATTGCAAACTGTTGTATTTTTACTACCGAATGTTTGTTGCAAAATGTTGTATTTTTCCTTCCCAATGTTTGTTTGCTGGCTACAAAAGAATTATTTACTACTAAAACAGAGACATCAGAAGCTCCTCGGAATTATTACTAATAAGTATTACTTTACTACTAAAGTATTAAGACTAATACACTGTTTTGGGGAGGGGAAAAATCTTATTACTAGATATTTTCACTTTGGCAACAAAACGCTATACAAGAAGAAAAGATTATTCTCATCGTGGCAACCCTACTACCGCTCCACCTATAATTATTGCTAATGAGGATTACTCTTGTAGTAATATAATATTATGACAGCCTCATCACAAGTAATATTACAAATAATAATAGTAGGAGTAATAACCGAAATAATAATACAAATAAATACTATTTATTCCATGCACGGCATTATGGCATCTGATCTAAAGACAGATTTGACCGATTAATTTGATTTGTCTTCTCTTGCATGTCGGTACGTTACCAAGAACAAACCTTTACTTTTACCGTTCTAACTTTTACCACAAACCGAAATTTTGTGGTCAATGGACCTTCCATCGATGGGGAATCATCCAGGAATAGCCGACATGCAAGCCTCGGCCTAAAGCTGCGGTTGTGGGACCTTGCCAGCTTGCAAACAATATTGAGTACAAGTTAGTAGTAATTCAATTCTAAAAAAGAGTAGTAGTACTAGTAATTCAAATAAGTGACAAAATAATCTATATAGGTGATCTGACGTTGTGATAACAATATCTTTCTGTTATTAGTAATAAAAATACATTTCTGTTATTAATAATAAAAATATTCTTCTATTATTAGTGATAAAAGTACATATTTGTTATTAGTAATAAAAAACATTTCTATTATTAATAATAAAACACATTTATGTTATTAGTAATAAAAATATTTCTGTTATTAGGAGAAAAAACACTCAAAATCTTTCTGCGTACATGCACAACAAGGGGCAAAAATTGTTTCCACAACGCCTTTTTTTTTTTGGGAACTCCAAAATGCCTTTTCTGGTTTGCATGGAGTAGTAATAATACTTATTACTAATAAATTCGTTGGCAGCACGTTCCCAACGACTTTGAGTAGAACCTATTACTAATAATGCTCTATAGGGCAAAAGAGTCCCATGGTTGCGGTTCCAAAAGTGCAGAAAAAAGAAAAAAAGATTATTACTAATAATAGTTAATTAATGTTGTGGTAGAGCATTGTCCATGGCTCCATGCGCAAATCATGGTTGGGGACCGCCTCTGAACTACTTACGGTTAAAAGGTAAGATTTAGTAGTAATTTTATCGGTTATGGAAATGACACCGACAAAAATCTGGTTGGGGACCGCGCCGGCTGCTTTTGCACTTGCATGCAGCATTGATTTCGCGCGATGGTGCTTTTGTAGTTGCATGCAGCATTTGTTTTCGCGTTGGCAGTAGCAAATTAGGGTCATGGGTTTGTCTTTTGCGGTTGGGGAAGCATCATCGGTGTCAGACGCCGGCCGCCGACGCGTTTGATAAGTGTCAACCGCGCTGCGCGGTGTATAGCGCTGTCCTATATATATATATATATATACTCCTATATTCTCGTGCCACGCGTTCACAAATTAAGTACAATGTGAAGGAAATCACTCCATGTCCCATGTGAATTTTTTTCTTTGCTATTGTTCGTCTATATTCGTTTCAAAATCGTTCTTCGATCTATTTGCACGTGACTTGGTATATATATATATATATATATATATATATATATATATATATGAACTTCCTACGCTTTGTTTTTTTTCATAGTCTTAGACAAATCCAGGATCATGTCGTTTTTAATCTTTCTAAAGTTGTGCATGCAGCCCGTGGGCCGACGGCCCGGCCTGAAGCACGGCCATTGGGCCCGGCCCGAGCACGGCACGGCCCGGCCTACTACCGTGCCTGGGCCGGCCCGAGGCACGTAGCAGGCCGTGCTTGGGCTGACCCCTCGGCCCGCCGGGCGGCACGGCCCGGCACGAAAAATTGTAAAAGGCCCGTTAGCGGACTGGAAATCACTAAGGCCTGCTAAGAGATGACCACTTCGCAGCCTGCTAAAAAGCCCACAAGTGGAACCCTAGCAAACTCACCCACCGGCCACTCCTCCCGGTCCCCACTCCCCCCCCCACCCACCCGCCGCACTCCCTCCCCTTACCCTCTCACCAGCGGTCACCCGCGAGCCGCGAGTAGCGAGCCGAGCATGCCGGCAGTTGCCGTCACCCCCAGCCGCCCCATCCCTTCCCCTTCCTCCTTCGATTGCCGCGCTGCTTCCTCTTCCTCCTACGCTCGCGCCGCGGTGCCTTCCCTTCCTTCTCCGCACGGGCACGCGCCATGGTGGCTGCCACCACCCTCACGACGAGGAGGCGAGCTCCCCTGCGCGTCAGTGGGACGGCAGCCGCCACCTCCGCTGGCCTGCTCGCAGCATGCCCCATGGCGCTCAGGGCCGTCCACCGCGTCGGCCTCAGAGCAGCAGCGGTGAAGCTTCAGTGGCGCCGGCGGGCGACGGCGCTCCTCCTCGCAGCTTTGGCGTCCATCTTTTGGGCCTCGGGCTGGCCCGTTGCATTTTTGGGCGCCGTGCTCAACAGGCTGGCACGGCCCGTAGATCGGCCCACGGACCGTGCTTGGGCCGTCACCCAGGCACGCTAGCCTGTGGAGGCCCGGCCCGGTGGCACGCGGGCCTTACGGGCCCGTGCCCTATCGGGTCGTGCCTAGCCCGGGCCCGGGCCATGCCGGGCCGTGCCGGCCCGTTGCTCATGACTAAATCTTTCTATCTCAAATTCTAAGGCATTTTGACTTTTCTATGTACATTAATTCTAAGATGCGTGGAACGCAAGAATGTGAAACACGAGAAGAAAGAGAAACACAAGAATGTTAAATGTCGACTTGAGCTGTAAAACAGAGTAATGAAAAAAAAACATTGACAGACGTTTCAACGAATTAATACTATATAATAAAAAATATAATATAGCACGTTTTTTAGGTATAATATAATTTTGTTTGATTCTTTTTAAAAAAATAGAATTCTAGTTAGTGTTTCTTGTAATATTGGCCCAGACAACAAATTAGATTGCTACCTACAAATTAAGATAGATAGATGCATATGGGACCTCTACATGACTACATCCATGGCTCGCGCACTAGGCTAGCTATTATATGGTTCTGTTTCACTCCAATAGCACAAAGGAAATGTCTTGGTTTCTACCATAACTTGCAATGTCAAATAACAGGTTAGGCAACAAGTTTCATCAACTGTGGTTGTTGTTTGCTTAGAGCGTCCGCAATGGCTAGCTATTTGGCTATCTAGATGTGACGTGGCAAACAAAAAGTAAGAGAGATAATGCTCACTAGCTACATGCAAATAGCTTATCTATTTTACGTGGCCCAAGAATATATGAGAAGAGCATGTGGACCCAACAGTATAAAATAGTTTTTTCTTGTCTTTTACCTCCATATCAGCTGACTACGTATATAGTACTAGCTATTACCATTGCGGATGCTCTTACAGTATCTAGCTAGGAGCATGGTTGCTACTACCCATTACTTGGCCATTAGCGAGCGTCTGGTTCGTGTTCGATCAGAGGCTGCAGATCGATGCTAGCCAACCTCATGCGCAAATCAATTGGGTCACCACGGATCCTCTCTATATATCCATATAGCAGGAGAAGCGTTGTTTCAACGGCTCTTTTCTCGCTAAAGGGTATATATATACCCGTATTCCCTTTTTTTTCTCGCTAAACGAACCGTATTTCCGTTGTTGCATGACTTTGGTAGAGAGAAAATACGCATGACTTTGGGGTATGTGCTCCTTAATTCACAACCTTTTCTTTGTTGAACAGGAGCACAACAACTATTTTCCATATATAGAGAAGTAGGCTAATAATTAATTCTAAATTTGCACTTTGCGTGCGATCCTGAATTTAAATCCTATATGTTGCTTTTTTTTCCCATGGCCCGACAATTGTAATTCACGTGGCGATACAACATTGTCCTTCTTTAGTTGTTGCAACATGTTTATCTATCTTGCTCATCAAGATTAAACTAAACATCTTAGCACGATATGGTAGCGTACGTATGTGGAGAGCTTTATAATCTTTGAAATGGGACGACCCAAGACTCCAAGGGTAGAGTTCGCAGGACGACCGCCTGGAGGATTGGTGGCTAGCTACCAGGGGATCCTTCCACGCCGACCTTCGACGCGGCTTCGATTCCCTTGTTTTGCTAGTCACGTGGATGGTTTGGAAGGAGCGAAACAGGAGGACTTTCCAAGGGCAGTCGGCCGCGCCCAGCATCGTGGTTGAGCGCATAACCGAGGAGGCTGCCTGTTGGGTGGCTGCAGGTTTTAGGGCACTTGCGCCGCTCCTAGCGGTGGCTTTGCTACCCTAGTTTCATAGCTTTGCTTTTCCTCCCTGGGCACAATTTGTTTCGCAAGTAGCTACACCACCCGAAGCTCCGCCGTTTAGCCGGCGCCTTGTGTTAGTGTGTCCTCCGGAGTTCGGGGGGCAACTCGCCCTTCGATCGTCCGGATTGTAAAACAAACTCCTTTCTCTTCTTAATGAGACACGTGCCAAGAGCACGACTTCGGAAAAAAAAGTTTTCTAGAGGAAACCCCCTTCATTTATCGAGTTAGTCGTGAAGATTAAGGACGCAGTCAGATGCTACGGTATGAGAGAAAAGAAAATACCAATTAATAATGGCATAGAATACATATAGATACGATAATTATTTATGTTCAATTAGAGAGAATGATTAGCTACTAATAAAGTTGTGCATGCAGCCCGTGGGCCGACGGCCCGGCCCGAAGCACGGCCATTGGGCCCAGCCCGAGCACGGCACGGCCCGGCCTACTACCGTGCCCGGGCCGGCCTGAGGCACGTAGCAGGCCGTGCTTGGGCTGACCCCTCGGCCCGCCGGGCGGCACGGCCCGTCACGAAAAATTGTAAAAGGCCCGTTAGCGGACTGGAAATCACTAAGGCCTGCTAAGAGATGACCACTTCGCGGCCTGCTAAAAAGCCCACAGTGGAACCCTAGCAAACTCACCCACCGGCCACTCCTCCCCAGTCCCCACTCCCCCCACCTGCCGCACTCCCTCCCCTTACCCTCTCACCTTGCCGGTCACCCGCGAGCCGCGAGTAGCGAGCCGAGCATGCCGGCGGTTGCCATCACCCCCAGCCGCCTCATCCCTTCCCCTTCCTCCTTCGATTGCCGCGCTGCCTCCTCTTCCTCCTACGCGCGCGCCGCGGTGCCTTCCCTTCCTTCTCCGCACGGGCACGCGCCATGGTGGCTGCCACCACCCTCACGACGAGGAGGCGAGCTCCCCTGCGCGTCAGTGGGGGACTGCAGCCGCCGCCTCCACTGGCCTGCTCGCAGCATGCCCCATGGCGCTCAGGGCCGTCCACCGCGTCGGCCTCAGAGCAGCAGCGGTGAAGCTTGGGCGCTCCTCCTCGCAGCTTTGGCGTCCATCTTTTGGGCCTCGGGCTGGCCCGTTGCATTTTTGGGCCCCGTGCTCAACGGGCTGGCACGGCTCGTAGATCGGCCCACGGACCGTGCTTGGGCCGTCACCTAGGCACGCTAGCCTGTGGAGGCCCGGCCCGGTGGCACGCGGGCCTTACGGGCCCGTGCCCTATCGGGTTGTGCCTAGCCCGGTCCCGGGCCGTGCCGGGCCGTGCTGGCCCGTTGCTCATGACTAGCTACTAAGAGCATCTTCAACAACTTGGTAAAAATCACTTGGTATATCTTAAGTTTTAGCAAATGCTATTTTATTTGGCAAGTGAAAAAAAGATCTCTCTCCAACAACTCCTTATTCCAACTTGATAAAAAAACGTAGGCCCACTAGTACCGATCCAGAATCAACGTGTGTTTTTCTCTCCCGGCGCCGCGACTGCTGGCCTCACGCTCCGTTTGGGCAGAAGATCTGCCGGCCAGCAGGTTTGGATAGCAGCAACAGCTCTGTCCCTCCGTTTGATTTGTCGGCCACGATGTTGTTTAAGAGTACCATGCACACACATAATTACTACAGTACCATGCACATCAAATTGAAATAAAATCTAAAAATAGCTTCAGCCAACTCATCTCGTCTCTTCCACTCGCATCTCGTCTAATTGAAAAAATCTAAAAATAGTGTGGGAGACATTGCGACCGGGTCTTCCATGCGGGAGAGAAGAATTTCGCGGACGGGAGTGCTCTTCACGCGTGATAGCAAGTTCATCCGCACTCGGAAATATACGCGCACGGGGACGATGTTTACCAAATTTGAAAAAATACCAAGTTGATTTAGCAAGTTGTTGGAGAGGATTTTTTTTGTGTTTTTGCCAAGTTTATAAGAATACCAAGTTGATTTAGGGAGTTGTTGGAGATGCTCTCAAGAACTAATAATATGATAACAAAAGCAAGTTCATTTTCTTGATTCTAAGAGCATCTCCAACAACTCCCTAAAATTCACTTGGTAAATTTTGTGTTATAGCAACTTGGTATATTATTTCCCAAGTGAAAAAAAGGTTTCTCTCCAACAACTCCTTATTCCCACTTGGTAAATCCCGTAGTAACCACTTCACAGATTAGACCCTGAACTTTCCCAAAATCAACCAAGGACGTATCTAAAACTCTCTGTGTCTAGTAATTTTTCAAAAAAGTCCGGAAAAGAAAATCTATCATAGGCTGAGTCCCTGCAGGTGCACATCTCCGTCGCGAGCAGACCTCCGCCGCGAGCGGACCTCCGCAGGCCCTCCGGCGCGAGCGCACCTCCACCGCGAGCGGCCCTCCGCCGGTCCTCCGGCGCGAGCGGGCGACCTCCATCCTTCTCCGGCAGGGAGCGGAGGGGCAAGCGGCGCGGCCGAGAGGGGCGAGCGGCGCGACTGGGAGGGGCGAGCGGCACGGAGGGGCGAGCGGCGCGGAGGGGCGAGCGGCACGGTCGGGAGGGGCGAGCGGCCGGAGGAACGAGCGGCGCGGCGCTTGCGAGCGCGCACGGCCGGGAGCAGCGAGCGGCACGGCCGGGAGGGTCGAGCGGCGGAGCGATACGCGCTCTTTCCGCAGTGCGGAAATATCCGCGCGCGAGGAGGAGTTTTTCCAAGTTTGGAAAAATAGCAACCTAGTTTACCAAGTTGTTGGAGATGGATTTTTGAGATTTTGCCCAATTTATAAGAATAGCAAGTTAGTTTAGCAAGTTGTTGGAGATGCTCTAAGTATAGTACGTAAATACGGTTTGTTTAAAGCCTCCACATTAATTCTCACAAAACACGTTGAGAAAAGGGAAGAGAAATCCTAAAACAAATCATAACACACATCTATTGTCGATTTTGTGGACTTGATAGTAAGGCCAGTCTCAATGGCTAGTTTCATTGCACAGTTTCACATACTATTTACAGCTTTGAAATTTTGATACGAAACAACTCACTCTCTCAATGCATAGTTTCATTGCACAGTTTCACATACTATTTAAAACTTCTATGGGTCCACAGTTGTCTCTCTCTCCTCTCTTCCACCAATTACCTTCCTCCATGTATGCGGATGAAATGAAATAACACTCTCAATGGGGGTTTCACACACTTTCCAATGTTTTGGAAACACCACTATATAGTTTCACCATGGTGAAACGAATTCCTTCTCTCTCCTCCCAATTTCATGCAATTTCATGCAAATGCTGACATGGCAGTCTATTTAATGTACATGACACTCCCATGAAACCTCCATTGAGACTGGCCTAATAGCCATGGGACGTAATCTGCTTCTAATAATGTATCCACAATCCACATAATGCCATTATGTCAAATAACGACATACCTCCTTAATTTGCATCAATTATCCACCTCTATCATTAAAACACTAGTCTAAAAATTATAATCTGAAGTAACCTTTCACCATGAATACACTGTAAAACCTCTATTATTAGGAGAAACCTAAATTAACCAACGAGGCACCTGCATAGTCCTCCATTTCGTGCTATGTTGGTACGTGCTTTGGTGCATGTCCGCATGAGTACGTTTGACCTGTGGCGTAACGGCAAAGCATTCACCCATTTGTTTCGCCTTGATGACGTACGTTTTTTTTTTTTGACAACATGACGTACGTTTTCTTGGTCAACGCCTAGGCGCTGCTGTGACCTACTTTATTTAGATAATTGGAAAAGGAGAACCATTTTATTGAGATAGAATTCATCCCTTTTCCATGGGACATTCCTCTTTTGGAACCTACCTCTTCTTGAAGTTTCTATTTGAACTTTTCATTTATTCTCCAAACCAAGCTGAGGAATGAGATTGTATTGTAAAACCTGTCCATGAATGTATATACACATGGCTCTAAACAAGATTTTGTCCAAAATGTCTCATGTAATTTATCAAAGAATTCAATGACGACATGAATGCATGTTTGCCACTTTTAGTTATGTCTTTATTGAAACAACCAAGTAGAATAATAGCCAACAAGTTAGTCTTTTGCCAAACTCTTTAATTAGTTCTAACATTCTTATGATGCCTTTTGTATTTTAAGATGAAGGGAGTACATTAAACATGGCTTATAGTAGATCCGTAGCCACTATTGAGGTGACAAACAAAGTAAATAAGCTCAGAGTTTTCTCTCTCTTCATACCAGGAAACATCCTTTGAGTTGATAGGCAAAGAAACCACGCGCATGACAAATAATCCATATATCACCATCCAAAGAAAACATGTTTCTGGGTGGATGACTCAAAAGCACTCAATTGACTACTGGACCAGAAATCAAGTGATTCTCTTTCACGCTCGATTTTCACAATCGTCCGATCCAGATTAAATATAAAAATAATTTAAATCATGCAAAAATATATTAAACAAAAAAATAGCCAGGTTATGTCTATGAAAACCAAATTCAAAAAATTTAAAGAGAAACCAAACATACAAAGAGCAAAAAAATAATGAAATAATTGTTCGAATAATTTTGACCATTCTTATTTGCAGCAACAATTGAATGCAAAACTTACACCTCAACAGATAATGTAAAATACTACATTCGTCTCAAAATAGATGTTCTTACGGGATGCGTGACAATCTAACTTTCTAAACTTTAACTAAGTGTTTAGAAAATAGATACAATATTTATATCTCCATATAAATTTATTATGAAAGCATATTAAATGATCTATCGGATCATATTAGTTATGTATTATATATATTAATATTAATTAATATGTAAATAGGTCAAAGTTAAAAAAGTTGACTTTTTGGAAAATGAGAATGACATCGGATGGAGTATGGTCTGATAAGATATACTCGCTCATGCAATTCTAGCATAGTGTCATGTTTTAGTGCATCAAAATTTGACCAAATATAGATAAAGAATTAAAAATATTTATAAAATAAGATAAATATTATTAGATTAATTACAAAATGTATTTTCATAATAAACTAAGTTGGAGCCATAACTATAAATACTACTGTTCATCATTTCGCAAAAAAAATACTACTGTTCATTGAAAATTTAGTTAAATGTGAACTACTGCAGGTGGCATGCGATCCATAGTCGTACTTTTTGTGGGATAGGCCTGAGACGAGCTGCACTGGGGAGCGCTAAAGCTTCCGTTACGATGACAGGTCAGACTTTTGGCGTGAAAACTCTCTGCAGCGGGGTACTGCAAACTATGAGAAACAACCGGCCGAGCGCTATCTGTGGCGGAGTAGAGGAGGGACGGTAAACAACATGCATGGGCCCGCTGCTGCTGCGCTCTGCGCAAGATGAGAGGGAGAGGTGCGAGATTCCCGGGACCCACTGTTTGCTGTAGCTGCTATTACAATTTCAACTAGCTAAAAAATATTATAACTCACAAATTAATTAACCAAATTAAATTCCGATTGCACCATTAAATTCGTTTCAATAAATACTTCAAAACTAGATCTCACATGAATATATTTAGATAAAGTGACAAGTGGGCCCATAGTGGTATTGAGTAAACTGTAAAGGATTGATGAGTGCGGGAGAAAATGGTATAGGGGAGAGAATCTTGATGACCAGGATGAATTGAGGAAGAAAATAGAGTTCCATGAGTGCGGATAGTCTGAGTGATCTGTGCTGCCCTGCCTACTGCCTACAGTACGATTACTAGGCATAGGAGGCTGCTACATGGACTGGCGCGGCATGCCCTGTCCCTTCAGTTGGTGGGAGGGTGCTGTATGGTCAAGTGTACAGTGCTGTGTTGCTGTGGGTCAAGTGTACTTCTCCTTGTTTAGATATCAAAATTCACCCCTAAATTCCACTGTGAAAAAGAAGATTTCTCATCACATCAAAATGTCGACTTATACATGGAGTACTAAATGTAGATGAAATCAAAAACTAATTGCACAGTTTTGTTATACTTTGCGAGATGAACATTTTAAGTCTAATTAATCAAGATTTGACAAATATTACCACAAAACAACAAAAGTGCTACAGTTAAGCTCGGGCGACACTGTGCAGAATCGGCCGCCCCCGACTCGGGTAAGGCCTTGTTCTCTTCCCAAATTTCACCCCCAAATTTCACTATGCAGAATTTCTATTCCCCATCACATCGAAATGCCGTCAAATGCATGGAGTATCAAATGTAGATGAAATCAAAAACTAACTTTACGAGACGAACATTTTGAGACTAATTAGTCAAAATTTGGATAATTTTTACCATATAAAAACAAAACCTGCTACAAAGTGTGATGTGACTATTACTGTTCTGATTTGGGTGCACCAAATCCGGAACTAAACAAGGCCTAACTAAACAAGACGCAGGCAGCTGCACCGCTCTCGAGGGGAATGATTAGATCCAAACTAGTTAGCCCTTATTAAGGAATGATTAGATCCAAACTAGTAGTAGCTCTTAGAGTTTCTCTCTTTATTAAGGAAGAAATAGCTCTTAGAGTAGTTGATAGGCAAGGAAACTGCATGGCAAATAATCTACGTATATACAGTAGTTGTGAGTATTTCTTACGGTTTTTGGCTTTATGCATGCTAGGAGCTGACGTGTGTTCTTAAATTATAGAGAAAAAGGGCATATTGGACCGTGTATAAAAGAGATTTGGAGCTAGAAGCCAGAACTATTTTGAGAAGCAAATAAAATTCCTTACAAATAGAACCTCACCATCAAGTCATTGGACCATATTGAGTAGCTAATAAACGCAAACCTTCTTTCCACTCAATAAACTAGCTAGGCTTATATTCTACACTAGCACGGCTTAACCTCAATATATTTTCCCACTAGGAATCTGCCGGGTCGGTTTATCTCTAATTAATAACAATTGTAGTCCAAAATTTCGGATGCATGATGATATATAGTATACTCCTACTAGGAGGTACAGTAGCATGTATCCACGCACATTAATTTTGACCGATCCAATCCATCTTGCACTAAACAATCATTGCATTTAGTGTAACAGGGTTTGATTTATTGTTTGCATACATTAGCCTTAATTGTTAGTCTGAATTAGACCTTTTTTTTTACAACAATATTTCATTCATAATCTAGCAGCAGGAAGCTGCTATAATGCACAGATCGTGCAAGGTAACAAGGTCCAATGCCTCAATAACAGGACATTGTTGAAAATGGGCTCCATTAGAGCAAGACAAATGGCAAAGCTGGTGAACACTTCCAGCTACCAAATGCGATTGTTTGGCTAAGTAATCAGCTAACCCATTATCATTCCTACTGATCTTATGGAGAGTAGGCATAATTGAAGCAGCATGATTGTCATAAACTTGAGTATAAATCTTCATTCTCCAATCAGGCGGAGTACTGTGATCCATCGAAGAGAGGAAGTCCACCAATTGAGCACTATCTGCGAAGAATGAGACTTGAGAGACTCCAATAGCAGCAGCAACGGATGCTGCAAAAGCTAGTCCTCCAGCTTCAGCCATGAGCACCGATGATGCCTTGTTCATTATGGCCTTGATGTAGAGGTTGGAGTTTGGAGTAACCTGCAGATTGTAAAAGACAATACCTATGCCTGCTGGACGTAACTGATGTCTCTGTCCATTGTTGTCGGGTGCTAGAGAAGCATCCGTGAAGCATATAGTTCCTGGTTGTCGTTGCAGAAGTAATTGCCGATGCAAAGGACCTGCAAATGTAACATTTGTACCTTGGTTTGTGCCATCATGTTGGTGCTGCAAGATCAAGGTTGTAGGCTGATGTGAAGCATCTTGCATGTTTTGAGCCATCTGTTGGTGTTGTTGACCTGTAGATGCAATATTCATACCTTGGAGGTGGGCATTGGTAGTTGTGGTCATCATGGTAGCAACAACACTGTGAACCTATATATGTGTCCAGGACTTGCCCTTGAAATGCTTGTCATTTCGGGCTTTCCACAGGTACCACAAGGTTATGAAGATTTTGTTGAGTTGAATCTCAGTGGTAGAAGCATTGATAATAGTTTGCAAAATGAGTTGGATGCCATCATCCTCATCAGGAAGAGTATCAGTTCTCAAAGATGGATTGAAAGAGAACCAAATAGCTCTAGGCAAATTGCAATGAAAGAAAAGATGAGCATCAGTTTCATTTTGACCACAATAAGCACAGAAGGGATCAATATTAGTGGAGTATATGGAAGCTCTTTGAGCAGTAGCCAAAGCACGTCTAATTAAACGCCAGCTGAAGGTTTTGATGATAGGAGGTAGAGTTTTGGACTTCCAAAGCTTATGAAAGATTTGTTTAACAGGAGGAAGTATGCTTCTGGAGCCTTGGGTAGGGAGCTGGATGTGGTTTTGAGCAGCAAGGTGCCTATAAATACTTTTTGTAGAGCATAAATCATTGCTGGACGGCATCCATCTAAGGACATCAGGCTTACCTTCAGGAACTGTGGGAGTTGCAGTAATTTGTTGGACAGCCTGAGCATCAAATGTGGAGCTTAGAAGTTGGATGTTCCATCGTTGTGTATTGGGGATCCATAAATCTGAAACAGATGAGGGCAGAGGGTTAGTAACAACTGGGTCAATAAGATGTTCATAGATAGTGTTCCAAAGAGGGCACCAAGGGGTGGACCATATGGAGGAATTGCCTGCATGAATTTGGTAAGTCACATTATCAGTAAGTTGTTGCCCTACAGAAAGGTCCCTTGTTTGGTTTTGATAATTGAGTGACAATTTAGGTGGACTAATTGTGTGATCATGAGAATACACAGGGGTTTAGTCCACAGTGAATGTGAGATGAAGGAGCTTCATTGCATATGTGAAATGATATGGAGTCATGTGACCAATGGTGAAGATCGAGATGAGGCTTGGCTCGAGGCCGGAGGGTGTGTGAAGGACAAGTCGAGGCAGTGGAGCGATGGACCATGAGATGGTGAAGCTCGGGCAAGACTTGGTTCCGATGGACCATGAGGCGGTGAAGAGCAAGTGAAATCAAGATCGATGGACCAAGAGGGTTGCATGACGATATGAAGTGGATCATATCAACTTGAGATCGTGTCGGTGCATGTGTTGCATTGGCACATTGGTGGAAGACGGTGGAAGTGGAAATGCGCAAAGCAAAGGTATGCTATAGGGCATTTCATTTCACCGGTCATGAGGAGTGTAGAGAAGTTGATGACCGGATTTAGGATTGATAGCCGTACTATCAAGAGGGGCAAACTTGTTTGCATCTCGGTCATCTAGTGCCACTTAAGCGATCTAACATTGTGACATGCTAGGATTGAGTGGCGGTTTGAGAGAGCTAACCCTTGGCCTTGTTTCTTTAAGAGATGTGCTAACTCGTGTTGACATGAGGTCTATCTGTTGGAGTTGGCACCCTGAAGGCAAGAGGTTTTGGTTTGGATCGACGACGGCGCGATGACGACGACAAAGTGACAAGGTGGGGGTCTCTGTGTGCGCCGGACGCGGCCTTGTGAAGCGCCGGATGCATCTGTTGGACGCCGGACGCGACACAGAGAGCACCCCGGGAGACCATCGTCATTGGACGCTGGCGCCGGACGTGGGCCTGGTGGGCCGGACGCGTCCGACGCATGAAGGAGTGGCGCTGGCTGCTGGGCCGTGGCCTGTACGCGCCGGACGCTAGGCCGAGCGCGTCCGGCGAGCGCCGGACTCGACCCAGAGAGGGTCCTCGGTGCGCGCGGACGCCGGACGCGTCTGATCGAGCGCGCCGGACGCAGAGCATTTGCACGGGCCGGACGCTGGCGTCATCGGATTTTGACCGTTGGAGCGCAACGGCTATGGGCGCCGGACGCGTCCGGCGGTAGGCAACTGACGCGTCCGGCGTGTGTATTCCGGGCGGCCGTTTGCCGAAAACGCCGCGCCGGACGCGTCTGATCGCGTCCTGCGCGTGTTATCTGGCATCCCGAGCATCCCAACGGCTAGTTTCGTGGTGGAGCCTATATATACATGTGTTGGCCGGCCATGGCCGGTTGCTGAGCACACTAGGGCCTTGGTGGCTTGTGGTAGTGCTTGGGAGCCCTCTAACTCATCCATGCTTGAGAGTGTTCATCCACTTGAGTTAGAGATCGATTCTAGTGCGTTGCATTGAGAGATTTGCATCGAGTGGCACTAGGTGATCGTGTTGCAAGCCGGTGTGCTTGTTACTCTTGGAGGTCGCCACCTCCTAGACGGCTTGGAGGCAAGAGACTTCGTTGAAGCACCCGTGGAGATTGTGCGGTGCTCCGAAGGAGGATTTGTGAGGGGTTCTTGAGCCTTTCCCGCGTGTGCACGAATTGGCTACTCTAGTTGAGCGTGGCTTGGAGGATCCCGGTCTTGTGTTGATTGGAGTTGGGGCTCCCCGGAGGGGTTGTTGGCAGTGAGCCAACTTGAGCGGCCATCTCATCACCAAGTCGGTGCATCGCCACAACTGGACGTAGCTTGGTGGCGACCAAGTGAACCAGGGGAAAAATTGTGTGTCGATTTGTGATTGCCGAGGCTTCGACCTCCTTGTTCTTGTGTGTGAGGCTTCGACCTCCCTTGAGCTTGTTTGCAGGTGGTTGGTCTCTACGCCCGGTGATTCGCCACCGCCGCGACTTCGTGATGTGTCCATTCTTCGTGGTGGTTTGCATTCCCTCTAGCTCAAGCTTGTATTTACTTTTGTTACTTTCTTGCTTAGCTTGAGTAGTGGCTCTTGTGCTCTTTTGCTTGTGAGGCTTCGACCTCCCTTGAGCTTGTTTGCAGGTGGTTGGTCTCTACGCCCGGTGATTCGCCACCGCCGCGACTTCGTGATGTGTCCATTCTTCGTGGTGGTTTGCATTCCCTCTAGCTCAAGCTTGTATTTACTTTTGTTACTTTCTTGCTTAGCTTGAGTAGTGGCTCTTGTGCTCTTTTGCTTGTGTAGCTAGTTGAGCACCTTCTTGCTTGTGTAGCTAGAAGTAGTGTAAGTGTTTTGCTTAGCTTGTGTAGTTAAGTAAATTGCGCTCTTGGGTTCGGCTTGTGTAGCCTTGTCCTTGAGCATCTAGTGAGCTTAGGTTTGTCTTTGTGCTTTTGCTCATTAGAATTGTGTAGGTGCTCCCCGGTTTCCTAAAGTACTAGTTGCTTAGGTTTGTGTGACCTTGCAAGCTAGAATTGTTTAGGAGAGCACTAGCTAGTTTAGCACCTTACCTCTTGTTTAGGATCTTTTACAAGGTGCTACTAGAGTTGTAGTTAGTGGGGGTTAGTCTTGGCTAGACCGATAGTTTTAATTCCGCATTTGTTTCGGTTAGCCGGTGCGTAAGTTTTTAGGAAGGACTATTCACCCCCCCTCCCCCTCTAGTCCATCTCGACCCTACACTTACCTGCAAAATGGAGGACCAAAAGACTGATTTCGTAGAATTATTTGAAGCATTCCAGAAAGAGCTATGAGGATAATACTTTGATTTTAACACTGCAGTAAGAAAGGGGTTTTTTGAATTTGCAATGTTATAAGCAGTATGGATAACTAAACTTTTGTTTACAGTGTGGAGATCTCTTATTCCTAGACCACCATTTTCTTTGGTTGGCGAATATCATCCCATGATCTCGTAAGCCATAGGATTAGAAGGATCATCTTGTTGCACACCTGCCCACCAGAATCTTCTCATGACTGAAATAATTTTTTCAATGAAAGTTTTGGAGAAAATAATAGTTGACATATAATAAACAGGAATGGAAGATAAAACAGATTGGATATAAGCAAGACGACCAGCATGATTGATCTTATTTGCTTTGACAGTAGTTAGCTTAGCGAGAAACTTGTTGTAAATGAAATTGTAAGCTCTATTCTTGTCCTTATGGGAAAAAATGAGAGGGTGGCCTAAATGAATGGTATTTGGAAGAAGGTCAGACACATGAAAAATGCTTTTAATTTGAGCTTTGACGGAGACATCCACATTTTTGCTAAAAAGAATAGAGGATTTGTTGAGATTGGGAGTCTGACCTGATCTTTGACAGAAATCATTAAGGATGTTGTTTATTACTGATGCTTCCTGAAAAGTTGCACATCCACATAATATGAGGTCATCAGCAAATAACAGAGAATGGATAGGAGGACAATTGAAACCCAATTTAACTCCCTGGAGGTTTGCATCCTGCATAGCCTGATTTAAGGAAATAGAGAGCTCATTAGTTGCTACTGCAAAAAGAAAGGGGGAGAGAGGGCATCCCTGTCTAATGCCTTGTTTAGGGTAAAAGAAACTTGTTGGATCACCATTTACTAGCACTGCCATGGGAGGGGATGTGTAGCAAGCCTTGAGAAGCTGAATGAAGTGAGGGGGCAGCTGGAGTCGGTGTAGAGCTTGTGTTAGGAAGTCCCAATTTAATCTGTCAAAAGCCTTAGCCAAATCTATCTTGAGAAGAAAAGCCCTGTCTTTCCAAGTTTGAAGACCAAAAGAGTGAATAATCTCTTGAGTAATAATAATATTAGAAGAGATATGTCTATTCTTAATAAACGCTGATTGACCATGATCAATAAAATTTGGCAAAAAAGGTTTTAGTCTATCAGCCAGGGTCTTAGCTATGAGTCTGTAAATAACATTACAGAGGCTAATAGGCCTGAAATCTTGAGGGGTAACAGGCTGCAACTTTTTTGGAATCAAGGTTAAGTAGGTTTGAGTAATTTCTTCATCCAACATTGCTGAAGTATAAAATTCACTTACCAGTTTGTGAACATCGTTGGAGACCCATCCCCAAGTAGCTTTATAGAAGCCTGCATTGAGCCCATCAGGTCCTGGTGATGCATTGCTGCGCATTGCTTTGATGATGGTGTGCAGCTCTTGTATTGTAGGGGTGGAGTTGACAAAGAGTTGATGACCATCTTGGGATGTATTGACTTGGTCTTCATTGCTGGAAGTCCTTTGTGCCTGCTGTGAGGGAGTACTTTGATCCGGAAGTGATTGAGGTTGAGAAAGTCTGTTCATCTGCAAATTAGAAGAGGTAATAACAGTAGTAGAATTGGAGTCAATACCATAAATTTGATGAAAATAATTTAGAAGAGTAGTGGCAATTTGATCCGGAGTAGTAGCTTCAGTGCCATCAGGGTTGTGCAGATAGGCTATAGTGTTTTTCCTATTTCTTTTTGTGATAGCTTGGTAAAAATAGGCAGTATTTCTATCTCCTAATTTGGCCCAGCTCTTTTTTGCTCTCTGAAGGTGAAACTCTTCATTTTTGTCAAGGATTTCAGAATGCTGAGTGGCTAGATGTTTTTGGAGGGCAAAGTCTTGCTGATTTGGGGGCTTAGCTTGCTGCTGGGAAATGAGATTTTCTATCGTGGAAAGTTGGGAGGATAAATTAGGCTTGGATTTCCTCCATTTCTTGAGGTCATAGGAGAGATATTTGGTTTTCTGGTGGAAAGGTCGACTAGAAGATTTGTCCCAACTTTGTTTTGCCACATCTGAGAAGTCCTGTTCCATAAGCCACCAATTCTCAAAACGAAAAATCTTATTAGTTCTTGGACGATTTGAATGCATCTTAGTAAGAATTGGAGCATGATCTCCACGCAGCATGGGTAAATGAAAAATAGCAGTACAAGGATACTTAGTACACCATTCTATGTTTGCCAAGGAGCGATCAAGTCGCTGGAAGGTAGGAGTAGTGCTTAAATGCTTGTTCGTCCATGTATAGGCCGGACCACTGTACCCCAAATCAATAAATCCACACTGCTTCACATAATCACAAAACATATTAATACGAGTAATGTTAGGCCTGCCCGGACCAGATTTTTCATCAACATGCATAAGTTCATTCATATCTCCCACAGCTAAGACAGGCAAGGTGCTATGATTAACAACAAAATGAAGCACCCTGGACCAGGTAGTAGAGGTAGTTCTGTGATGAGGATCACCATATATACAAACTAAACCAAACTGCTCAGAACTAGAAGTACTTTTACACACTGCAAATATATAGTGGTGGTCATGCTCTACTACAACTATATCAATAGCACGGGTCCAAAGCAGCCAAAGGCCGTCGGACTGTCCCTGCGATTGAACTACAAAAGCATCTGAAATATTAAACCGATTGACAATAGAAGTCTGAGAAATAGAACTGTTTCTAGTTTCAGATAAGAAGCAAACCTCGGCTTTTGTGGAAGTTAGTAGGCGCTGGAGGTGCTGCATCTTTGAACTACGCAGGGACCCTCCCGGTCCTTGGCAGTTCCAGGCTAGCAGATTCATCGTGGGCGTCGTAGCCTGTGCAGAAGCGGTTGGAGGAGATCCTACAGGGTGAGCAGCAGCTCCCAGCTCCCCGAGATGATGGGAGGAAGGCATGGCGTTATGCGGCGAATCGCGCGGCGAAGGCGAAGAGGGATGACTTGTGGAGGGCAAGGTGATGTGCGGCAAAGGAATATTGGAAGGGGCAGGGGCGCGGTAGAGACAGGAGGTGCTGTTGGGGGCGGCTCTAGAATAGGGTGAGGCAGCGGAGGATCCGCCATGGCTGAAGTGGGTAGAGGAGGATCTGGGGCGCTGGGGGAGCGGTGGGGACAGGAGAAACTGTCGGGGGCGGCTCAGGAGCAGGTCGAGGCATCGAAGGATCCGTCATGGCTGACTGGTCGGAGATGTTACCTTCACCGTCGTCCGCAGCGGGGAAGGACTCCTCCCGAGAGATGTCCCGGTTGCGCATCGCCATCAGGATCAAGCGATGACCGATGGGAAGCCGGTGCGGCATCAGTGGCATCCGAGCGATGGACCGGGTGCGCATCGCCAACAACGTGGGCGAATTAGCGCTTGGAGAAGAGCGGAAGATGCATGGGTGAACGACGAAGTCGGGGCGGCAAGAACGATGGACAAGACTAAAATCAGCAAGAGCAGGTGACGATCAGTAGATGGATGTATGATTGAAGCACCCACGAATCAGAGATGGATGCAGATCGAGTTGATTTTTTGGGACGATTTGGGATTGGGAAAGGGGAAAAAAATTACGGCATGAAGCTCGCGTGCGATGGCGAGAGGTGATGGAACAAGGAAAAAAAGAGGTGGATCGGAAAGAGCTTGGATGGATCTATCGATCTATGGAGTTGGAATCGGATTTAGGGAAGGAACCAGCAAGATTTGTGGATCAGAAGGTAGAACGCTAGTTGGTTACGGCATATGCCCTTACTACTCAGAGACAGGAGACTCCCGTCTTGGAGATCAATTAGACCTTTAAAGTAGTAGTAAACTAGCTAGCATAAATGTATACAACGTCTTGGTTTGTAAACTGCATTTTGATAAGATTGTGTATTGTACGTTTGATAGTTTATAGTCACCTTAATTCATGCACGTGCTATTAGAGTTATCATGCATGTTATGATAGAGGCGGGAAAGCTGAGGCGATTCTACAGTAGCTATTTTTAGATGTCCCACCGTTGCTTACTAGTGTGTGTCCTTGAAGATGTAATATGCTTCTAAAAAGAAGATGATGATGATGTATTATGTTTACGTCTAAACACATAGTGTAAAATATGGTTGAATAATAAGATGTACTATTCTGCTTCTACGAATAAATGAGTAATAAGATGTACCGCCTCCGTCCCAAAATATAAGGCGCACTCTCTCTAAAGGCACTTAGATATAGTACTAGACAGAGAATTAAATGTATTTTTTGGTCTTTGAAGTGGAGTAGGTTACGCCTTAGATCGAGAGAGTACTACTCTGCTTCTACGAATACATCAGTTTCAAAATAAGTGACTTTTCATATCATAAGTTTAACTACGTTTATTGGTATAAAAAAATATCTTTAAATAATTTTATTAAAAACTAGATGTAAAGATGTTTTCAATAATATTAATTACTTAGCATATATATTAATATATGTTAATACATAATTATTGGTATTTATTTCTTAAGAAGAAAAAACTACGCTTATTTTGGGACGAGATTTGAGTACGAACCATGACAGGGCTAAGACGACCCGCAGCGGGGTACTGGACGCCCCCCTCCAGTACCACTTTCCAGTAAAATTCGCCGCAGCGGGGTACTGGGAGGGATGCGCTATGATTCAGGACCATCTCCCATCCGGTGTCTGCCCAGTATGTACGAATCATCCGGTACAAGATGCTGCGGTCCCACGCCGCATGCGGCAGAGGAGAGAGAGAGCGCGTCGGTGGAGGGAGCGGGCAGGATCTCGCGCTGGAGCGGCTCGCCTACGCCGACGTGTGACCTGTCACGGCCGGAGAGCGACGGTGAGCGCTCGAGGCTGGGCGCCGACGAGTGTGGCGTGGTGGTGGTGCCGGCGAGGGGCGAGGTGAGGCCGCGCATCTCCACCCTGCATGCTAGCGGCCAGCGCACCCGCCCGCCCGCGGCCCACGCCGCCGCGCGGCCCGGCCGGTGGTGGGGCGTCGAGCTCGCCCGCGCCGCCATGGCTAGGGCTGGGCTCGCCTTGCGCCATGGCCGGGACGCCCGCTACCGGCTCGCCGCTGAGGACGCGGCCTGGGGGAGGAGCCGGAGGAGACCGGGGAGGAGGGCCCTGCCGCCGCCGCTCTTCGTCTTGGGGCCGCCGGCGCGAGGAGGAGGGCTCGCCGGCGCGTGGAGGAGGGCCCGCTGGGGACCGGCGAGGACGCGCTGGGCGCCGCCGCGCCCGAACGCCGGCGAGGACTCGATGGGGGGCCGCCCTCCGCTGCTCGAGTGTCGGCAGGCCGGGAAAAGGGAAGGAGGAAGGCCGGAGGACACGGCCGTCCCCGGAGCTGCGAGCGCCACCATGAACGGGGTCCGACCGCGCTCCCATGGCCGGTGAGCCGACCTCACGCCTCGCCGGGCCGCCATGGACTGGGGGCCGACCTCGCGCCCTTGCTCCCATGGCCGGAGAGCGGACCTCGAGCCTCGCCGGGCCGACCTCGCGCCTCGCCGTCGCGCGCGCTGAGGAAGGCCATGGAGGAGCGCTGCGGCGGCGGGCCTTGGCTACGGCGGCGAGCTCGGGGAGGGAGTACTACTCGCGCACGAGATAGAACATGGGACGGAGGAACGAGACGAGCGGAGAGAGAAAAAAGAAGGGAAGAGAAAGAAAAAAAGAAAAGGAAAAAAATCTGGAGAAGTGGGTCCCACAGCAGGATAGAGGAAGATGTAAAGTATGGATGAGTACGGGAGAAATTGATATGGAGTATGGAATCTTAATGACTAGGACGAAAAATTCTTTTGGGGAAGAATTTGGAGTATGAAGTGCGGATAGTCTAATGGTTGTTCAATGCAATCCCTTTTTAAAAAATAGCACGGGCCCCGAGGTGAGGATATGGCACAGGGCCAGCAGGGCGTGCTAGTGCTACGACGGCGCCGCTAGAGCTCAGCTACTACTCCTTGGACAGCGGCGCTGCATGCCCGGACCTCTGCTGGTCTGCAGTGGAGGTGATGTGATGTGACTGGGGGACGTGAGTGCGGGCCGAAAAAATTACTCTGCCGAACAAATTTAGGCCTCGTTTAGTTCTCCAAATTCTTCCCTAAATTCTACTATGCAAAAAGAAGATTCCCATCACATCAAAATGTCGGTACATGCATGGAGTACTAAATGTAGATGAAATCAAAAACTAATTGCATAATTTTATTATACTTTGTGAGACGAACATTTTAAGCCTAATTAGTCAAAGTTTGAATAATTTTTACCAAATACAAACGAAATACTACAGTATTGCTACAGTGCTTTTCCCCCAAATTTGGACATCCCAAATTAGGGATCTAAACAAGGCCTTAAGAAAACAGCTAAACAGATCGACCCACCAGAGCATCAAGGTGGCTGCACAAGCATTGACATCTAGTAAATCTCAAGATTGGTTAATGCAGACAAGTCGTGTGTTTGGTTCAGAAAAGCGTGCTAGTGTTCAGTATGTTGCGTGGTTTGGTCGCTGATCATGCGCGGGAACGCCCAGCCCTGGCTGAAGGCGAAGGTCCTGGCGTGCCTTGCCGACTGCACTGCACATTACGTTGCCGATCGAACGGGCCGGCCTCCTTGACCACGAGCAAGCACCAAGCAGCAGATCGTTGTACAACTTGCGCCGAACATGCCAGTACTGTCGTCTGCATGGATGCATGTATAATCAATCACATTGGGTAATTGGATTTGGCACTTGCATGATGACCAAGAGCGTCGTCCAGGCTGGGGTGCTTCGTCCACTGCGTTTCATGCACATTTAATATAGCGACACATCAGCATAGAAGGATGTTTTGCATGAAATGGAGAGGTGAGAGAGTAAAATCGTTTCACCATGGTGAAACGTGGTAGCGGTGTTTTCAACGTCTTGGTAACTGGGTGAAACGAGCACTGAAGCATTTCATGGCTATTTTTGGGGGTGAATTGAGCATGTCTACGGCGGAGATAGGAGAAAAAAGAGACGCATGGGCCATGAAGGCTAAAAATAGTTCTATGAATCTGTGCAATGAAATTTGCATTGAGAGAGGTATCCGTTCCACAATAAGTTACATGTTTTTGGAAACGTTTTTGGAAACCGTGAGATGAAACGTTGCATTGAGATTAGCCTACTACGTGGCCGGCAGGCTAGATCAACCCTCGGGCTTGCATGCATGCTATTCATGGACACAGTCGGCCGGCACGCCGTCCGTCATGCATGCACGCCCTCCGATCCGGCACGTCCCGCGGTTCCCGCGCGCGTGCGGCGAGGTGTAGTTCACTCCATATTAGAGCATCTCCAACAGTTTCTCATATGACTTGCCATCCTTATTAATTTGGCAAAACAAGGGAAAAACAATCTCCAACAGTTCCTCAAATAGACTTGCCAAACTTGTGAGGTTGCCAAATTTCTCTTCCGCGCGCGTATTATTGCGCACGCGAAGCTGCCTTGCCATCGCTGCTCCGCCGTCAATATATTTTATCGGTCCTCCAGAGATCGGCGCCAAGAACTTTTTTTTAGATAAAAGGCTTTAGGGCCCGGCTTTTATAGAAAGCGTAATAAGGGGTTTACTGGGGTTGCCAGTTTACAAGAAGGATTGAAAGACCACTTCTAAACACTCTACTTCTACTCACCCACTCTAGGGGCACATCTATCTTACAAGCGCTAGCACAGATAACATTCAAGGCAAAACAAAACACAGCAGCTTGTTGATTTTCATCTCGCCGCTCCCCATCGCCTTGGTCTCCTTTTTTTACACCGAAGAGTTGGCCGTCAGCAAGTGCATCAGTTCCTCCGCCATTGGCTTCAGCTTCGGCTTCATCAGCAGACTCCAGGTCCTCACCAGAGAGATACCACCGGGTTGGACAGCAGCTTCCTCTCAAAAACAGCATCATTCCTCGTCCTCCACAAGACCCACATAGCTCCTGCACCAATTTGGAGATAGATCATCTTTTTAGTTCCTCTAATTCTATCTAACATCTCAAAAAGTTCCTCAGAACAAGTTGGAGCAACACTCCAGCCAAAGGAGTCTCTAAAAAAAGCCCACAGAAAAAGAGCTAAAGGGCATTGGAAAGCAATATGATCATAAGTTTCTAACTGATCACAGAAAAAACACTTTTCTGGGCCAGTCCACTTCTTCTTCTTAAGTTGAGTACCACATTGGATCTTATTATCGTCGCCAAGAACTGTCCCTCGCGATCCGTCGTCGCCCGTCCTCGACCAAGTCGCGAGGCCGCCTTCGTCGACCAAGTCGCGAGGCCGCCGTCGTCGCCCAAGTCAAGTCCGTCGCCCAAGTTGCGAAGGCCGCCGGCGTCGCTCGTCATCGCCCGTCATCGCCCCAAGTCAAGTCCGTCGCCCAAGTCGCGAAGGCCGCCGGCGTCGCCCGTCATCGCCCCAAGTCAGACTATCTTGTTTGCCGATATGAAACATGAACAGCAGCAGCAGGACGGCGGCTAGTACATCTGTCTGTCGCCATCGAAGCTACAGTGCCATGCGCTAGACGTCGATCATGTATACAAACAAAAATAAAAAGTGGCAATCACAAATTGAGTACAGTGCTGCTGTCTCCGGCAAATCTTGTACAGGTGCTGCTGTCTTCCTCTTGCGGCGGCGTGAAGGAGGCGGAGGCGGAGAGGAGTCGGGGGCGCGCGAGGTGGGGTTCTACCGGTCACTCGCGGTGAAAACGGATCGGATACAAACGGATATTCCTCATACCATATTTGTTTTTATATTTTTGTCCGGATTCGGATTCGAATACGGATTGTGGCAACCATGCCGGATATGACACGATTGGATATCGACATCACAAATATACAATTTGAGTATTCGGATACGGTATCGAATCTTGAACATCCGGACTGAGATACGGACGGACTAAAACCCCTCTAAACGGATTCGGTCGAACGGACGGACGAATAAATATCCGTACCACTTTCATCGCTACCGGTCACAACCGAACCTGGTGGGCCTTCTTTTTTTTTTATTTGGCAAGTTAGATTTACATAACTGTTGGAGATGACCTATTTTTCACTTGGCAAATTGTTTTACCAAGTTGCTAAAACCCATCATTTGGCAAGTGAGATATGAGGAACTGTTGGAGATGCTTTTATATCTTCCCACTTGAAGTCCACGTACGTACGCGCGCTCGATCTGCAACGCTACAAGAATTCGTTCATGGCGTGGCGTTCCTTGAAAAAGGACGCCGACGGCGCAGTCCCTCCGGTCCCTGAGCCCCGACATTGTCGACGCCGTGAGCGCGGCCGCCCTCGATCGTGCCTCGGTTGCTTCACCCACGGCGTGAACCGAGCAGCATGCCAATGGCCAGGCTTCCCAGCCGGCGGTCCGCGTGCATGCAGTGACCACCGCATCGACAGCCAGGCGACCGTTCCCGTGTGTTCGCCGTGGCCCGCCGTGCCTACCGCACGCCGTCACCATAGCACGGTACGGTGGTGGCCAGCCGTGCCGCCGCGCGACGGCTCGAGCCTGTACGTCTAGGTGCGTGCGTGCATCCGGCCTGCCGGGGACAACTTCAATCTGGAGCTAGAGCTAGGTGGCCGGCCGGTCGGGCAACGCGCCACGCGAGAGCGAGCAAGCTTTCGCAGGCGGCGCGCGAGCGCGGCAAGCCATGCCACTTTGCCAGCAGGTGCCAGTCGCATGGCCACGTCGCTCTCCCACCGCGACCACGGCACACGCGCGCCACCGCGGCATGGTGGAGGCAGTGCCCACCCGGACCCAGCAGGAACTGACCGCGGAGACTCAATGGAGACTCTAGTCAAACAACGTCAACAAAAATGAAAAAGAACAAAAAAGAGGGAGTGAGAGATGATAGATGTTGATCCGACGGTGCCTGTGTATTACACCATCGTCCAAGTCTCACAGTCACTGCCTGTGGCTCCCACAGCCACACGTTCACTGCTTCTCTTTACCCACTTACTCCTCAAAAAAAAAGAAAAAGAAAAGGAAAAGGGAGTTGTTGGCATGGGGTTTTGCTGGGGCTTGCAAGCGAGGAGACGGAGACGGCGGCGCCGGCGGAGGCGGGCCCTGGTCGATCCATCGCCGTCGGTCGGCCACGAGCAGGAGCAGGCAGCAGCCATGCCGCTGTTTGCTCAGGTACTGCTACTGCACTACTCCCCGTCCCGTCCCACCACGATCGCCGGCCGATTTTGCTTTCTTCAGAGATGTGATGCATGCTTGTCTGCTTGTACTATCTGTTTGCTTCCTATGATCGGTGATGTATCGAAACTTATGATTCCTATCCGATCGTCGTCTACAGTGTTGTTTTGGATGCAGCATAATTAAATTGTTACAGTAGTTTGGCTGTCCGACGGCTACCACATCCCAGAACCAGAATCAGCGGTGTATGGTTGTATTTATTGTTGCATTTACTATTAGTATAGTAGTATCTAGTAATCTGGTGTCCTAATTGGCGTTGTTTCTCTTTATTTCCTGCTGAATTTGCTTGTATATAATTTACCACTATCTGGTACTCTAGCAATTAGTAAAAGTTGCCCCTTCCGAGAGCTGTAGGAAAAAATAAACTTGTGTTTGACATGCTAATTAAATCATGTGCAAAGATGATCTTCAAGAGTAGAGGAAATACTCACTTCATGAATGTTGATGTACTAAGTAGAAGAAATACTCACTTCATGAATGTTGATGTACAAATTGAGTTAAACTTGAGGCACACACAATTAAGGGTGACAATTAAAAAAAGACGGAGGGAGTACTACTTAGCTTGACATACTAATTGGCACATTTGTCCTAGAGAGATTTATTTGCATGATCTCTATTTTATCATTTAAGCAGGTGATGGATTTGCTTGCTGTCAACATTTTTACTTCTTCGATGCTAATGAAATAGAGCCTCTGAGCCCTTTTATACTTGTCTTGGATAACCTTACATACTTGGAAGATTCTGGAAAGTAACATAAATATCTAAAGTAAGATATCTTCCATGGAAGGTTGTAGAGTAAATTTCTTGTTAGAAAAAGAGAAGTTCAAAAAGTTCTCCACCAATGCAAATTACTATAGAAAGATATTTATCACGGAGATGATGTGTTAGAGAAGATAAGGAAACCTCCTAAACACTACTACAAATGTTTTTTGAGGCGAGCATTACAACCACTTCGATTGAAAGGTCACGGTAAATCAATCTTTCCCAAGACAGTTCAAATGTCCATCTCGATAAATAAAATTATAAAGCAAAAAATAATAAAAGCCCGCAGCCCAAACCAACAGGTCTGGATCTAGGTCTCACGTCACCAAGTCTACTACTTGGATCCAGGATCCCTCTGATCCAGGCTCTCCTTGTCGAACCTAGGCTCTTCCTTGTTGGATCGGCATTGATGAAGGGGAGAGGAGGCACCGGTTGGGGGGGGGGGGCACTACCACCCGTGCGCGCCGACCGTGGCCATCCCGTCCATGTTGCATATGGTCGCTATGTCTGCGCCACCATGGCCATCCGTGGAGAAGGGGACAGGGGGGAGGAGAGACACACACACAGAGAGAGAGAGAGAGAGAGAGAGAGAGAGAGAGTAGTATTTAACTGTTGAATGACATGTGTCTAATAAAAATAGATCCCTTTTGAACATGATTTATTTTCTTGTTCCCATACTTTTCATGTGAAAAATGGACTGGTCAATGTGAATTTCCTATTTTATTCTTGTGAAATTCTTTACTCAATGGACCATTAGAATAGAAAAACTGTTGTCTTGTGCTTGTGAGAATGTGAGACATCTGTTAATCACTCCTAGACAATGTCTTTCTCTATCCTCTTCTCTCCCTTTTATATAGATCTGTTTATATATTAGACAAATCATGCATGACAGCTATCCTTGACGGTCGATGTCACCTCATTTAACACGCGCTAATCCACGAGCGACGTGTCCTTTTGTAGCCCCTGTGCCTTGGACTCCCAGGTAAACTTAGACATGGCTAGGATTAGCAGCCTAGCAGGTACTGTAATCATGTACTTACCCAAGATGAACGTGTCGGCCTGGATATTCGAAACCTAGATGAACACGCTTGATATATATTTTGAATCGGAAGGAACGAGTTTGGATATTCAGCTTGGATGAATGTGCTTGGATATTCCGAGATGCTTGAATATATTCCAAGGTGGGATTTGACCGTTGGTGCTCCAAAATATTGGTGGACTTGGATATTCCGAGGCACCATGGCCGTCCGTGGAGAGGGGGACGGGGGGGGAGGGAGGAGAGACACACGAGAGAGAGAGAGAGACTCGGCTCGGGATGAAAATAGAACATTGTTTATAGGCAGTCGATGCAACAATGAAGAGCAAGTGAGGTCAAGATCGATGAACCCAATAAGGTCGCACGCGATGATATGAAGTGAAACATATCTTTTTGTTGATCATGTTGGTGCATGTGTTGCATCAACATTGTAGGAGATGGACTGGAATTCACAAGGCAAAGGTATAACCTATATGGTATTTCATTTCACTGGGTCATAGGTGTGTAGGGAAGTTCATGACCAGATTTAGGATAGATAGTCGCACTATAAACTTGAAAAAAAAACGTTTAGTTGTAATGGTTATATAGTGCCACTAAGTATGGATACCATTTACATATGCATTGTGCTTAGTGATGTAGTGAGTGCAAGAGCAAAGGCTTTCAAAATGATTGAAAAATGCTAACTCGCGCACTTAACATATTGGTACACTTGGTGAAGTTTTGCACATTTAAAAAAGACCTTGAAATGGAATTTAGTGGGATAATTATGGAATCTCCAGAATTTCCAAGATTGTCTCGGAATATCTGAGACAATCAGAATATCCAAAGAAATTTTTAACCAGGGTTTCTTGTGTGAAATAATTATTTTGATTTAGATATTCCGAAATGCTTGATATTCCAAACATAGACGAACTTGTCGGCCTGGATATTGGAAACCTAGACGAACACGCTTGATATATATTTTGAATCGGAAGGAACGAGTTTGGATGTTCAGCTTGGATGAATGTGCTTGGATATTCTGAGATGCTTGAATATATTCCAAGGTGGGATTTGACCGTTGGTGCTCCAAAATATTGGTGGACTTGGATATTCCGAGGCACAATTTGACTGTTGGCTGAGGAGGGAAGAGAGAAAGGGGGAGGGGGAGGCTGCTGCGGTGGGCATTTTTGAGTCGCTAGCCGGAGTAGCAGTGACGGCGGCCAGAGGTAGGGGAGACGGTGGTGGCTTTGGGCGGTGGCAGCGGTGTCGCCCCTCCTGTCGCCTTGGAGCGATGGAGAGGGGTACCGTCTCGAAACTAGAATAACCCATGATTGTTGCCTCTGTTTTTCTTTTTCAATGAGAAATTTTTTAATGTCCGTGAGGATACTATTTAATATGTTTTCGCTTTTGCATAAGTACGTATAAGTTAGCAGGTTTGGTAGACCGTGGAATTGTAGCATATTATATACCTGAAAGGTACTAGGGGACATGCAATCTGCACACGACGCCAAAAGAAATTGCAAGCTGCAGTACTCAAAAGTCAATTATGGACCATACAGCCCTCACGCTCAATGTTGTGCCACTAAGAGTAATTTCATCCAGATTTGAGCCGTTGACTCTTGGAGTATAGTCAATGAACTTTGTGATTTCTCCATCATCAGTATGGGCGACAACAGTCAGTAACAGCTTCTCCTTGACATAGACAGCTACCACAGATCGCAAGACTGGGATGACGGCCGGGGCAATTAATGTTCTGATCACTACTAGCACACTGTGCCAATCTGCTGTCATGAAGCACAAGCCTGTTCTTAATGCTGCTGGTGCAGGAAGAATTGTTTATTTGTAGACCCAAGAAGTTTGGGGGGTTGGGATTTATGGATGTGAGAGAGATGAACAAGTGCTTGTTGATCAAATGGATTGATAAAATTGAGAGGGGAGATGACAGTCTGTGTTGTTCTATCCTAAGGAAAAAGTACTTGGGCAATAGAAGCATATACCAAATTAAGAACAGGAAAGGCTCACAGTTTTGGAGGACTTTGCTAGACTTGAGAGAGGAATATGATAGAGGTAGAGGAATAACTGTGAAGTCGGGTGAACAGACCAGATTCTGGTTGGACTGTTGGCTGGGGTCCTGCCCTTTGAAGATCACATTCCCTGAGCTATTCAGAATAGCCAGAGACCCTAATATAGAAGTGTCTAAAGTTTTTGAAGATGGAGTATGGAATATTCAGTTTAGAAGACAATTAGATGGGGCTGGGGTGTTAGAATTGAATGAATTACTTGGGATGTTAGAGGACATTAGTCTTGGGGAGGGTAGAGATGTAACCACTTGGATGTTGGAAAAAACAGGAAAGTATACTGCTAAGTCTCTGTATGAGAATCTGACCACTGGAGGTGTGGTGGATTCTCATATGTTGCTAGTTTGGAAGTGCCCAATTCCATTGAAGGTGAAAATTTTCATTTGGATGGTTAGTAGAGATAGGATCCAATGTGGAATACAGTTGAAAAAAAGCAATGGTCGGGATCGGAGAAGTGTGGGATGTGTGACATAGAAGAAACTTCTGATCACATTGTCTTCCAATGCCCCATAGCTAACTTTCTCTGGACTTTCCTGCGGGACACGCTGGGATGGCCATCTTCACCTGTTTGCTGCTCTTTTCTTTTTCTGGACATCATTGATAATCTTAACAGCAGAGATAAGACTGTGATATTGTTTGTCTGTGCAGGTGCCATGTGGACGTTGTGGAAGAACCGAAATGCGATGGTGTTTGACAAGAAGACAGTGGCGTCCCCGTCGTCGCTGGTACACAAGACCTTGATGCTGCTCCAGACGTGGAAGGTGCTGCTGAAACCCAAGCTGAAACCGCGCGCGGAAGAGATGTTGGCGCTGCTGACTGCAAACGCAAATGTGTAATCTGCAGCTCTCCGCAGCTAGCTGTGTCGCTGGCGAGAAACTTAGCTGAACTCCTTAAGGTGTTAGCCTCTTTTAAAAACTCTGGTGGCCATGTTCATAGATGGGTAGTAGGTTATCTGAGTAGAAGTTAGAGATTGGAAGTTCAAGCGAAGCTTATGCTCTTTTGTAAGCTGGAAACCCCAGCCAAACCTTGAATGTTGGTCTGCGATACGCTTTCTATAAAGCCGGGCGAATGCCTTTTATCTAAAAGAATTGTTTATTTGGCCCTGAAAAAATCTCTGCTTACTTATTTGGCCCTTTTTTCTTCGAATTTGTGTATATGAGCTCAAAACGAAAATTTCTTACTTATTTGGCCTTCCGTTAGTTGTGAGCACTTGACGGTGTTAAGTGTTAGGTAAAAAGACCATTTTACCCCTAGCCATAAAAATAAAAAAATAAAGTTTTATTTATTTATTATATATTTGAGTGTGTATATATATATATTCCAAGCACATATATATTTTACTATATAATTAGAACTGTTACATTGTAACGTACGTGACTTTGGATTCGTTGCTAAGAAATTTCTTCTTATTTAACCGGCGCCGGTTGGGAGGCAACGGGGGTCTCCACCTCGGATGCCGACGTGGAGCCAGCCTGTCTCCAGCGTGGCCTGCCGCGTGCGTCGCTGAGATTGGACGGCGCCTCCTCGCGTCCGTCGCCGAGCGTGGCCTGCCGCGTGCCTTCCTAGAATTGGGCCGCCCCTTCCGATTCCTGCTGCTGGTTTTAATTTAGTCCCACCCACCTGCCTGTCGACCTCCGTCGCCGCCGCCGCCGCCGTGCCTCTGCATTGCGGTGCCCCCCGCTCCCACGCGCGGCGCCCCTGCGCGGCCCTCGCTCCTAGGCGCGGCGGCGCCCCGGCTCTCTCTCTTTCCCTCTCTATCTCCTGAGGTGCCGCTCTCTCTCTCTACCTGCCCTCGGAGACCCTACACGCGGATGGAGCGGCGCATCGGTCCGGCCTCCACCCGGCGCGGACGGGCGCGGTGGCCGGCGCTGCCCCGGCGTGACTCCGCCCTGGCGCGGCTTGGTCGGCCGACGGCGGTGGCGCATCGTGGGCGGCCTCCGTCTGCCTCTCCCTTTGTCTCAATCTACCACCAGGTGCTCCCGTTTCCTGTTGTTTTTTGTGATTTGCATCTCCGATTCGTTTCTCCTATAACTTCGATTCATGTTCTAGGGTTTGGCCAATAATGGCTGATTCGTCACTGCTGCCGCATTTAATTGCTCTCTCTTTTCTTTTCTTCGTCCTTCCAGCTTCGTCGTGCCATTCTGGCCTCCGTTCTTGCCGCTGTCGCCACCGTCGATCCACCGTGGCTCGTCTCGTCGTTGTGTCCCGCCTCTGTGCTACCTGGTGAGGGAGACTTCCCGTGCTAAGGTTTACCGTCCTCGATCTTTGTTTGTTCTTCTTTCTCTGCGTCCGGATTTCTTCAGTGTCTAGATCGTGTGCGTGCTGTTGGCTCTGGATTTGGGTGGTCCATTCTTGATTCGCCGCCCTCCTTGTGGTTTAGTTTCTGCTCCATTTGGGAATGGTGGGGTTCGATTTTTGGGTGACCTCGATTTCTCCTCCTGAATGATGCTTTACCAAAGCAAGCGAATACTGAGGTAAATGCTCTTGTTTTACACCCAATAGACTGCTTACATTATCTGTTCTTTTTTTGTCCCACTACTGTTCGTTGAATCTACTCTCAGTGCTGTTGTTACCAGGGAGTCCATTCAAACAGCAACAACCACGCTGCTATATGACCATATGAGGGACTGGAGGTGTGTCTAAATTCTCAGAAAAAGTTGGGGCTGCAAAGAGTTCCAGCCAGGTAGACATCCAACATTCAGGTATCATTTAGATCCATATACCTACCGACCTATGCTCTCCTACATAGGCGCCTTTTGATTATGTTCCCATATGAAATCTATGTGATTTAAAAAAAATTCATTTGCTGGTTTGTTGACCTTCCGGTTCCTCCCTGTCTGACTGCGCAAGTTGGATAGTCACACTGCTTGGATGGAAGATTTGTTCAGTAGTAGATCCATTATCCATTAATTAAGAAAGAAAAATGGCCTCGTTTATCTGATGTTGTTCTATTGAAAATTACCCTCTGGGGTATAGTGGTGGGTTCAAATGAAATGCTTACCTTTTATGTGATTTTTCAATGCGTGCTATAGTGTCTATTATTTTTATTTCGTTTGTGAAGGTTTCAGAAGGTTTTGCATCGGGCATTTAGTTGGCATATCAAAGTCATTTCAAAATGTTGTATTTTTACTCTGAAATGCAGGTTAAGCTTGTTGGACGCATGTTCAGTTCATTCTTGATGATGGTACCGCCAAGATCGATGTGAATCGTTGGTAGGATGCATCAGATTGTATGCGACATTTAGCACTTTTGGATTGTTCCATTAATTTAATGCCAGGCTTTTTTCAAGGGAAAATGAGTCTTCCGACACTAACGAAATGGCTGATGTCAAGTAAGAATTACAGTTTGACTGACTCATGTCAATGATTCAGTTTTTCATGCATAAAAAATGATATTGTTGCCTTCTTTTGGTTTTACAAGTAACGGGGACTATGTCATAGTCAATGGCGGTTTGAAAGGCTTTCAAAGGAAAGAGCCATATAGTTGCCTACTCTGTGTGGTGAGCTCTATGCCTCTATATAGTAGTCTTTCTACTCTTGCATGGTGATTTGTGATGCTTACTTCCAATGTCTGCTTCTTGTGGATTACCGGTGTGTTGTTTCATCTCTTCCATGGAATTGCGCCACCATATATAGTCTGCCTACTAGATCTGTAACTTGAAATAGGTATGCTGTAAACTGAAACTGGCAATTGAAACTACTCTGTTCTCTATCTGACAATAAACCGACACACCGGTACATAGCGCCCAGCAATGTAATCTTGGGATATGTTGAAAAAAGTGCAAAAAGATTAATGGGGAATGATCCATGTAATAAAAGGTTTGTTTGGAAACTTGAGATCAAATCAACAAACGAATCAGTGTTCTGTCTCAGCTAGGGTTGGCCTGGTCAATAGCACTTCACAAAATTTATGCTTGCCCTTTGGTTTACTCAGTGCATGGTTTACCTGAATTAGTGTGACGCCATCACCGTAGATCATGCCTCTCTTTTTCTCTGACAATAAGCAGCCATGTTTTTATTTTTATTTTTTTAACCATAGAAATTTTTTTCTTAGTACAATCCTGTTTTGAGCAGTTGAAAATATTCTCATGATGCTATGTTCTAAAAAAGGTTAAAAAAACATGCTGTTTATTCCGAATGTATTTTCAGTAAAAAATATGGCAATCACTTAACTTGCTCCTTCCTTGCACTTGCAATGAGTGACGCATACATATTCTCAGTAGGGTACTATTTTCTTTAGTTTTCCATCTACAAAGATTGAACCCATATATGGTCGATTATGTGCTATATACTATTATCTTTATACTGAATCATATTAGGATTGTAATATGTATGTTTGATCTTATCGAATTAGAAGTTAGATTACATGTTTGTTCATTTGTCTAATTCAGTAAGTAGCACCAAATGACTGCTCAAGTACTATTTCATTAAATAGTTGTGAGGCCAACACTTTTACTATTATATGTATTTATAAGGGTTGCCATACTTATGGGCTGTGTGATTTTTATTCTAACACTACCTCTGGTACAAACATTGCAGATTGATACATACCAAATGATTAACGGCTCATGGAAGGAGGTCAATCTGCCTCAGGTGCAAATCCTCTGATGTCATTCATGTGTTTGTGATGTTGGCTCGGAAAAGGTTAGGAAACACTACACCTTAGCATCCCACCCCATTTTGAACTATTTTAATTTAATTCTCTATTATGATTTCTTTGCAGTAGGTCGAGGACCATGTGTTTTCCATGTTGTCTCAAAAAAAAAGGTTGGGCAGTGCTGCGTCCACCTTACCATCCCACTCCACTTTCACCTATTTAATTTAGTTTTCTGTTATGGTTCCATGTACATGAATAATGGAAGGTTAATCCTCTACAGCCAGGGAACACACTCTCAGTAATGAAGAAATCAGAATGCTAGAGAGAGAGTTCAAAACATGGTATACAGCTACAATCCAGGTAGGTGAACCTGCATGTGTCCTTCAAAAATATGTTTGCCGTTTTGGATAGTGCCTGCTACATAGAGTAATTTTCGTGGAGCATCATGTATGCAAGGGTGTATGCACATGTTTTTAGATAGCCATTCTTTCTTTTTGTTTGGATCTGAACGCCTCTCATAACATTAGTTTGATTTTGGTTAGTTCAATGACTTCTGTAATCTAGAAGTACGACCATTCCAACTATCTTAAGAACCATACCTCTCATAAGATTAGTCTGTATCGATTATTCTTCTCCCTCTTTGTTTCTTTCTTGGTGTTTTTTAGTATGTCCAGACCTGTGAACATGTATTGCTAGACTATACAGCCTTAGGTTCTTCCATACTATTTCACAAAGACTTTTTGCTTTGTACACAGCTGCAGACAAAGCATGTTTACTGTTGCGCTTCCTGAGTGTGCTGCCAGGAAAAGAATATGCAGCCTTCCAAGCTAGGTGAGTCGCTAGCTTCCGTCCTCCTCATGTTGAGTTAACCAAGTATTTTGTTGGTGCTTATGCACATAACATATTTAAACAATTTAAAAGTGCTTATCGTACTGTTAGTCCAGACGATTGTAGATACAAATATTTGGTTACTGCACATGGGTGTACTATATATTAGTCTTTTTATAAAAAAAATGAAGTTGCGATATATTGTCCATTCAATGTTATAGTGACCTTTAAACAAAAGATGGCTGACAGGATGCTCTTTTTTTCTTTTTCCCATTTCATCTATGACATCCTCCTTTTCCATAAAATTTGTTTATTTTTCAAAATGCCTTACCACCCTGTTTCTTCAATTATATTTTTCACTTAAATGGCACACATTTTTTGAGTGCCCAGCACAAACTTCGCAATTTATTGAACAAACCAAACCGCATGCCAGTTTTCCTTATCTTATTTCTCAGCGCCTTCCTTTTGATTCTTGCGGTTGTTCCCACACTGATCTGATGCAATATCATTTGTTTTGGCATTTCTGCAGTGATTGATGAGGGCTTATACAAATGACGAACCTAAGGGGTGATGTTTCAAACTCATGACCAACTCATGTATTTTACTAATCAATGTATACATGGCCTTTTATTTTCTATTTGAATGATAAAAAAACGTTAGTGTTTTCAGAACTTTAGTTCTGTGAAATACAACACCTATCGAAAATGACTAATTGTGAGCTTTTGAAACAGAACAAGAGTACCAATTATCTCTAATCCTAAATTTTCTATACATTTAATAATTAGTAATTTAATACATGCTCTGTTTTTAATTATATATATTCTAATTTCTTAGCTTTTCATAAACATCATATTTAAAAATTAGTTTTCTGTTGTTTGAATTGCGATAACGAATTTTCATATGTATAATATACTTTAAAACTTGATTATTCCAGGATCTATCTGAGCTATTTACACCTCTAAGTGACAAAAAGAAAATAGTGATACATGAGCCTTCTAACATTGAGATTACTAATGAGAAACTTCAATGTTTGAGGCCTCGTGGGTGGTTGAATGATGAGGTAAATATATTGAGTATTCTCTTTTCATCTGAGATAATTCTGTAAAAGATCTTTAATGATCACTCAGCAAAAATATGTGATGCTAGGATCCCTAGTGCTATCACTAACATTGTGGTTTTCACTGCTTGCAGGTCATTGATTTATACATTGAACTGTTAAAGGAGAGGGAGGAAAGGGAACCCAACACGTTTTTGAAATGCCATTTCTTCAATACATTCTTCTACAAGAAGGTATTCGATTTTCACTTCACACACTGGATGCATAAATGTCCTTTGAAATGTTGATTCTGTTATATTATATTTAAGGTGGACTTAATACTGCATAGGAAGCACGAGCATTCCCAATCGGATTTCATAATTGGTTAATCAATGGTTCATGTCTTGCAAAGATGGTCATTATTTATTGATTGCATCTGCATGATGTTTTTGCCATGAGGAAAATACGATAAAAGAGCATGGAAAAAACTAACAAAAAAAAGATTCATGTGTATGATAGTTGCAATGGTTTTGTGAAATTGGTTCTATTTTTGTATTAGTCTGAGGAGTGTGATAGATAGTTTTACAGTTAATCATAAGCATTTTCACACGGTACT
This sequence comes from Themeda triandra, assembly GCA_018135685.1. Taxonomy (NCBI): domain Eukaryota; kingdom Viridiplantae; phylum Streptophyta; class Magnoliopsida; order Poales; family Poaceae; genus Themeda; species Themeda triandra. The sequence continues at coordinate 21,330 of JAENPR010001488.1, read as the reverse complement.
TTCATGATCATTTTCCTATAGTTAACCATCCCCAAAGAGTGCATTCTCGATTTGGCCTGTGTTTGTTTGGTTTCTGTTATTCCCCCATGCCTAACCACTGAATTCATTGTTGTTCGGTGCAGCAAGCTCACTCAAGTGCGCCCGGACTCGGCTGGATCTGCTGTGGTGGAAGAAGCAGTCCATGGTCAAGTTCCTCAAGCAGGACGTCGCCGACCTCCTCACCACCGGCCTTGAATTGAACGCCTTTGCATGGGTACTGCCTTCATTTCAAAACGCTTGTGTCTGACGGATTTACCATCGTGTGAGTTTGAGGAAATGGAATCATTCTTCAAAGCTGAATTGTATCTTTATGACAAACTGCAGATGGAAGGGCTTATCATTGAGATGAACTCATGCTATGATATGATAGAGCGGTACTGCTTGAATATACTGTGAACCAGCTCTACCACATGCGAAAGAGAGGTAATTGTCGGTTGTAACCCTTCTTCGGGTGATGCCCTCTTTTCATTATGTGAATATCTGTTTTAGAGCTGCATACACATGTGCTCTGCATGTGTTTGTTTTTGCTACGAAGAAAAAGGGAAACGTCATAATCCATCCAATTTGAGTTCCAGTAGCTCTGATTTCTACTATGTTGTGCCTGCTTAAGGTGGCTTAGAATATCACTTTGATCAGCGTTCTATGTATTCCTAGCCTAAGTGGCTTGTTTGGAGATAATTGCTTCAATGCGTAGCTTGATAGATATAACTTGATTTTTTTTGTTCATTTGTGCTCAAGGCATGCCATACTCCTGTTATGCATATGTCGCATTTTAAGATTGAAAATTATTTTTTTCAGGTTTAGCAATTCCCATAGTATCCCAAGTTTGTACCAAGATTTGGATATTCCTGCATACACCAGATCCTCTTTTTGCATTTTGCTTACTATAATCATGCGTACTGCTATTGTTCTCTCACCCCAAGAATACCACTTGTTTGCACATTTAGGGATATGCCGATGGTATTCTTATTTTGTGCTTCTGCAGCACTAGATAGTAAGGTTTTAGTTAAAAAAAAGATAGTAAGGTTTTTGGAAATTAAACTTGCACTTTTGTTTATATACTCAAAACAAGCACTGACACTATACCCTAATTTCTCTGCATGCAGCCTACACAAATACAAGCATTGATTTCTTATAAAATCCTGTTCTAAAATTGACAGGAATGGCAAAGCTATGACAGATCATGTCTTGTTTCTCTGGTTAAGCATGTGTAATATAAAAGGTAGGATCTCTTTTACCCCTGGTGTTTTCTTTATAAATTTGAGTGACGAGTGAAATATGTTATCAATGCACCAGAGGTTCAGATGTCTTCTTGACTCCTGAATTAAGAGTTACTGTTCCCTACCTATGTAGAGATTAGGTATCTACTAATGTCCCTACCTATGTAGAGATTAGGTATCTACTAATGTCGCCTCTTTTCTTTGGTTTTGGTTTTGCTGGTTATGAGATAAGAAGAGGAACTTTATTCTCCTTTGATCTGCACATATAAATTGAATCTAGCAATCCTTTTAGCAATTCTTCAATGGTTTAAGTTTAGTTTTTCTGGAGCAAATTGTTTGGGTCGATTGCGCTTTTCATTGTTATATACAAAAGCCTGCTCATAAGTTCATTAGCAGCTCATCATTTTACTTACCTTTGCTAATTTCTTCAAGCATATTTTGCTCTTCAGTTCAGTCTAGAGATGATATGGTGTTTGTGGGCAATACCTTCCAAATAGCAAATAAAAGGAGAGTTTCAGACAGAGTTCTCCGTTTTATGTTGGTGGGTGCTTTCATCAAAAGAATAGTTAAGCTCAAAAAATTCTCTTGCTGCTGCGCAGAAGACCATAGATGGAGTTTGTGGACAGCTCTGTCAAAAGACAAAAAACATGATTCTAAAACCATGGAAGTGCTTTCCAAAAGAATAGTATAGTGGAGTTTTCGTCCCGCAGCTTATGCTGTTTCATTATTATTTGCTTGGTATTATATTTAAGGAGATATTTTTCTTACCCTCTTTATTATTTTCTTTTGATATGTTGTACTGAAAACTTGACAATTCTTTATAATATTTCAAATATTAAATAACTGGGACCTCAGTGACTAAACTTTCAAGATTGATCTTGGTAATAGCACACCGAAAACTTTTTGTTGCTTCTTCAGTTGCTTGAGCGCGCGCGCAATGGCGCGCTCAACTTACTAGTATATACTTAGGAATCGGCTTTGACTGGTCCCTAACAACTAATGCATGCATGCATTGATTTACTCCCCATGATTTTTGCCTTTCCTTCTACCGGTAACAAAACAGCCCCCGATGTGCGGCCTCCCTATTTGCGCACCACCGGCATTGTATCGGCTCTATGCTCCATCGCACGACGTGGCCCTAGGCAGCGGCAAGGGTGAAGGAAGGCTGAAGGGCAGAATTGTCTTTTCGCATGTGGTGGAGTGGGAGATCTAACTGAATGAGCTGATGGAACTAACAGAAGGCCAAATAAGTAAGGAATTTTTGTTTTGAGGCTATATACACAAATTCAAAGAAAAAAGGGCCAAATAAGTAAACAGGGTTTTATTCAGGGCCAAATAAGCAATTCTCCCTTGTGATTTCTCCGAAGTACTGTCTCGCTAAAACTTCAACTGAAATGGTAGCCTCCACTGCATCTTTCACAACTGCATACACCACATCCACAGTACTGAGCCTGGTAGCAGCAAGAGAGCAACTTTGGAGCTCACAATTCCTAAACGCTCGCCGGTCTGTGCCTTGAATTGTTACAATTCCTTTACTGAGTTCTCCATCCTGCTGCAACTCATCACCCTTGACTTTCAGATTAGTCTCAACATAGGTATCACTTATCAACGCAATACCTCGTTTTGCTCCTGTCAAGATCAGCGATTCATCCTACACACAAGATTGCATGGTAAGCTAGTGCTATATAAAGAATGGTCATGGAAATGAAAACGGACGAGCGACGAAACACTGAAACAGTATTAAAAGAAAAAAAAAAACGCAATACCTCGTTTTGGTCCGTTGAAGTGCAGGGTGGTGTTGAGGCTAGTTATTGGTATGTTCTTCCTCCATTAATGCTAATTACAGAGCCAGTTTAGCACTAGCACCTCTCTACCACGTATATGCTACACACTCGTTTGGGGGCGATCTATATATAATATATGCTATTTTTTATCAAAACATTTTGTAATCTTATATTATATTGAATATTTTGGCTACTGAATTAACTCCAATGAACAACTTTTAACTATAAAGTTTAAAATCTTGTCAAGCACTACAACTTTGATAAAGGTTGTATCTCCATCCAAGATTGATTGAAAAATATAAAAAAAATGAACCTCAAATGCAACAATTTAAAACTAATATTGAAGACCCTGAAAAACTTAAAATAAAAAACTCATCAATAGCAAACATGTATTAACCATGTGAATATTCAAGGTTGTTTAGGAATTCTAAATTTTGAATTATAAATTTAAGAATTTGTAACATATATTTGAGACTCTAAATGATTTCAAAATAAAAAATTTTAAACTACAAAGTTGTAGATCATATCAATTGTTTAAAAAAATAAATTGCAAAGTGTATGAACTTAGAACAATTTTTGGGACTCTAAATACTTTTAACAACAAAAATGTATATCGCGTCGACATCTATAATTTCAATACAAACTTTTTCTTTATCCAAATCCATATGAAAAACTTTAGAATTATTTTTAGGTACGACTATTTATAGAGATGAACATTTTTAAGACACCTTTCTCCACAAATGTATTTTAGAACATGGACGCTTAGAATGACCGTCTCTAAAAATCATCGACTCTGGACCATCGTCTAAAGGTGCCCGTCTAAAAAAATAAAATAAAGACAAACATCCTATGGAGTTCCTCGAAGGCGGCGGCTAGGTGTGTCTGCTTCTGAAAATGATTTAGACTAAAAAAATAGCTAATTGGTGGGTTAAAGTATATAAAATTTGCTCTAGTACATCGAAACAAGAGAGCAAATAAATAGGCCATTTTTAGCCAAAACTTCAAGTAATTGTTAGCCAACTGTCTATCCAATCATAAATAATTCAATCTAATTAGCCTCAACTAATAACTAATTAGCTAAATTTTAGCCTTAGTAACTAGTCATGTCTACCAAACATATCTAAATTTGCAAGCAATGAGAAGGCACACCCAAGGATGGAAGCCCTTTATAAATAAGTTATTCAAATTATATCCATGATTTCCCTCCCTAGAAAAAAGTTATGGATTCTAAGGGATTTGAGTTTGCAAAAAAGCCATGAGAAAAATATGGATACTATACTAGAGTGGGTCTCCTAACGAATAAATCAAGCACTTAAAATTAGGGGAACACTATAAATCAAAAGTCCGGTCATTATGGGATCTGATTTGGAGCGTGGACAAAATTTTCCGTACGTCATAACTTGTTAAATTCCATCAAACCAAAATTTGGTACTCAAAAGTCAATTATTGACCATACAACCCTCACGCTCAATGTTGTGGCACCAACAGTAATTTCATCTAGATTTGAACCATTGACTCTTGGAGTATAGTCAATGCACTTTGTAATGTCTCCACCGTCAGTATGGGCGACAACAGTAAGTAACAGCTTCTCCTTGACATAGACAGCTACCACAGGTCGCAACAGTGGGATGACCGGTGCAATGTTCTGACTACTAGCACTATGAGTCAATTTGCTATCATGAAGCACAAGCCTGTTCTTGATGCTGCTGGTGCAGGCTATGATTTCTCCAAAGTACTCTCCCGCTAAAACTTCAACTGAAATAGTAGCCTCCACTGCATCTTTCACAACAACATACACCAAATCCACAGTACTGAGCCTGGTAGCGAGAGAGCAGCTTTCAAGCTCACAATTCTTCAACACTCGCCGTGCTATGCCTTGAATTGTCATCATTCCTTTACTGAGTTCTCTGTCCTGCTGCAACTCATCACCCTTGACTTTCAGATTAGTCTCAACATAGGTATCACTTATTAACGCAATACCTCGTTTTGGTCCTGTCAAGATCAGCGATTCATCCTACACACAAGATTGCATGGTAAGCTAGTGCTGGAATCCTCAAGATATAAAATATAAGTAGCACTGCAAGTTTGCAATCCAGGTAGAATAAATGCGAGCTACAAAGCATAAGAAAGCTGTTACCACAAATAAAACTGTGAATGGTCCAAATGCTACACTAATACTATTGTAAGCATCGTAAGGTAGTTAGACTGATCAGAAGCTAGAGTGTTATCATGTTTGATGGCACATACAGACCACATGATATTACCATCTCCAAAAGGAAAACAACAACTGCAAATGCAAACGCAATATAATATACTTATTAGATGATGATAATTGGATTCATCTGTAATTATCTTACTACGCTTAAGACAAAAAAGGAAAAGATCCATGATATGGTTCCACCAGTAACACCATGGTATACCTATTGTGTGTACAAAGTGAACACAAAAAACATAGCAGTAATACATTTTCATTCTAAAATGTGAATTTTGATAAGATCACTATGTGGTTATCTGACATTTTGACAGTGGCCTGGAGACCTCAAATCTTTCAACACAATACAAAAACATAACAATGAAAGAAGACCTGTATCAACTTGACAGCAATATTACATATCGTCACTCAGCTCACTTGTCTCCATGTCCAAGAGACTGGGGGTGGGAGGTTAATGGAGCTACATACCTTAGAGTTGATAATTTGGGAGTCTTCCCTATCACGGTGGAAGAGATAAACACATTTTTTGTCAAGACTGTCTCTGGCAATGACAGTACCATAGACATGGATTGGGAAGTCAATATCCAAGGAGCTCATCTTCACAGACAAGATGTTTACTGCCTCACACAGCTCGTAGTCGTTCTTGTCTTTGTATACCACGTCAGTAAATCTCATCGGTGGAATGGGTGCTGCGATGCAAGGAAAAAAACATAGGGTTGTGACAATTTGAGTAGATAAAGATCCTTCTATCTTATACCCCTGATCCTGACAGCAAACCGAGTCTCCTTGTTAAACCACATCATCAGTTAGATATATGCCATTTTATCCAATAGGAAAAAAATATATAGTTATGTATACATCTTTACATCGAGGGCTGATTAACTTTACGGATCGACTAACTGAACCTATATTATCTAATTAAGCAATGATCCACAATTGACAAATTACTCACACTCCTCGTCGAGGTCGAATGAGGCGAGGTCATAAACGCGGGAGAACCGGGTGTAGTAGACGCCCCCTTGCTTGGGATCATAGTCGAGGATGCGCTTCTCGGCTTCCGAATTACGAGCGGCGAGCGCCGGGCCGTACTGCATGTGAAGCTCCTTAAGCCTCTGCCGCCACTCATCCTGCTTCTTATTCACCTCAACAACAACCTCAACCTCATCATCATCATCAGAATCCTCATCCTCCTCATCGTCAGATTCCGGAGCCTCCATCCAGATCTGGAGCGCCGTCCACCTCACCCTCAACGCAGTTGCCGCTCGCTCAGACTCGGTCTCGCCTAAAGGATTCGAGCTCGCGACATCCGATGGCAGGGTCGGCATGGATCCGACGGGGTCAGCCATCGATTCTCCGCCGCCGGTGGGGAAGGAAGGAAGGTGACGCTAGGGTTGTGTCATTCCGCCAAACGTATTGCGTGCCACCACTTTGTTTTCACGTGCCTGTCCGGGCCTTTTTTTTATTCTTCTTTTCTTTTCCTGCTTCGTCGCTTGTCAGTTTTTCTAGTAAATAAAATAAATTTTGAATTTTAAATTTAAGAACTCGTGACATATTTGGGACTATTTCAAAACAAAAACTTTTAAACTACAAAGTTGTAGGTCATATATTGATATCTACAACTATGGTATAGATCATGTCAATGTATAACGTTGATTAAAATAGTCAAATTTCAAAAATGTATGAACTTAGAATAATTTTTGGGACTCTAAATACTTCTAAACCAAAAACGTTTTCAACTATAAAAATGTAGATCGCGTCAAGATAAATAATTTTGATACAAACTTTCTCTTTCTCTAAGTCCATAAGAAAAAAATATGAATTACTTATAGGTACAACTATTTATAGAGACGAATTTTGAAGACACACGTCTCTACAAATCAGTTTTAGAACATGGACGCTTAGAACAACCGTCTCTAAAATTCGACTAAGATCGTCATCATCTAAAGGTGCTTGTCTCCAAAAAAAAGTTATATAAAGACAGACATCCTAAGACGACAGCTATAGTTGGCCATGCAGCCTGAGCCCTGGTGGCCTGACCCGCTATTTTGGCCCTGTCCGAGCATAACATGACCCGGTGGCCACTGGGCCCAACCCGGGGGACCAGGCCGTGCTTAGGCCGCCACCCTGGCCCGTGGCACGGCCCGCTAAAATGGCTGGCACGAAGGCGGCCCGTGAAAAGGCATGCTAAGAGCACGGTCTTTGCTAAAAAACCAAAAGAGCTCAGCCCACGTCGGTAGTCATCACCCTAACCCTAACATCTTTCCCTATGCCACCCCTCCCCAGGGCTGCCAGTCCGCCTCCTCCATCGCGAGTTCGTGACTCACCACCTCCATCATGACTCTGCCTCCTCCATCATGACTTTGCCAGTCCGCCTCCTCCGTTGCGCCACACTGCCTCAGTGCCTCCTCTCCTCGCCTCGCCACACTGCCCCAGTGCCTCCTCTCCTCGCTTCACGGCTCGTGGCCTTGCGTCGACGTTCGCCACCTGCTGCCTGTTGCTTATGCAGTCAATTCCTCCTCCACTCACCTCAGCGCTCACCTCAGCGTCAACGTTCGCCTCAGCGCTCGCCGCTTCATGTTCCCCGCGCATCGCTCCTCCACTCACCAGAAGCCAGCAAGGTGGCACCACCGGCTCCTCGCGACGGCACCTCAGGAGCGAGCGCGCCAACGACACGCCGTGTTTTCGGGCCGACACGACGGCCCACAAGGCCGTGCCTGGGCCGAAGGCTGGGCACAAAGCCTGTAGTGGCACGGCCTGGCAAGCATGGCGGCCCGATGCGGCACGACGCCGGGCTGGGTCGGCACAGCCCTTTGGACATCTACAACGAGAGCCTCAGCTCTAATGATTTTTGAAGGTAGGCATTTTTATAGAGCCCTCAAGAGTGTCTGCTTCCGAAAATGATTGGACCACTTACAGGCTAAAAATAGCTAATTAGGTATTTGCTAGGGTTAAAGTATCTATAGTTAGTTGTAGTACATCGAAACATGACTAATTATTATCTGGCTATCTATTCACAAATCATTTAAACTAAATAGCCCTAACAAATAACTAATGAGCTAAATTTTAGAACTAGTCATGTCTATCAAACACATCCAAATTTGGAAGCAACACCCAGGGATGAAGAACCCTTTATTATAAATAATTATTCAAATTATATTCCATGATTTCTCTCCCTACGAAAAAAGTCAAGGGGATTTGAGTTCTCAAAAAAGCCATGAGAAAATATGGATACTATTCCTAACGAATAAGTAAAGCACTTAAAATTAGAGAAAAACTGTAAATAAATCAAAAGTCCGACCATTATGGGATCCGATTTGGAGTGTTGAGTGGTACATGTAGGGGGTTTCAAATATGCTCGGCGGCCCCCAAACTTCCCCAGAGAAGTGAGAAACCCTACCCAAATTCAAGAGAGAGAGAGAGAGAGAGAGGAGAGAGAGAGAGAGAGAAACCCTAAGGGAGCTCTACTTTATGAAATATGAAAAGCAAGATCATGCCCAGTATAACAAGATCGTAATGACTGTTCAGAATTGTGAATATCTGTTTGACGTAAAACTGAACCGGGAGGCATTCAGTGATGCAAGTGATAGCCTGCCAATGTTCACCATTGTCAAGGTTGAATCTCTGAATCCGTTGGCTGAAAATTGACCTCTTGTGACCACACCTCTGTGAGCATGAGAACTGGTTTCTCAGATTTGGAAAGCCCGGCTCGCAGGGCGTGCAGAATTTCAGCACTGGCAATGCCATCAATGCTGCTGGTGTACGTGTGCCTTATCTGACATCAGAAGAGACAGACAACAACAGCCTGTAGGAGGGAAGAGGGCTTCAACTAAAGCTGTTCATTTGCCGCTCAGAATGTGTTGAGGCAGGGTACTGAACTAGAGACCGCTTGATTGGAGGTAGTTGTTTATGTGGGGTTAACATTTTTGTGGTAGGGCGTCTCAAACAGTAAATGCATGAACAATCTAATCTGTGTCATGTGTGCGTTGGCTAGTATTCTGCTTGGCATTATTGCTGATACCAAGTTCTCCTTTTTGGGGCCATGGATTACGAATTTTTTTTATTTTTAGCATTTTTTTAAAACTATTTAAAGATCTGTCACGGACAAAAAACTATTTTTAAAACTAGCAGGTTTTAACGCGCCATAGGCGAAGGCACGGCTCCTTACCTGAACCACGCCTTGCATGGAGGCGCGGCTTGGGTGGTCACATGGTTGACCAAGTCCGCCATGCATCCGACATGGCAAGTCGAGCCGCGCCGACATGCAAGGCGCGGCTAGCATGTTAGAGAGAGGAGAGAGAGATAGGCTGCATGTTGTGTGTGGATGTGAGAGAGAGTGGTGAGAGAGGCTGATGGTCCACCACTCCTTTTGATGCCTTCAATAGGCGTGCGTAGGTGTCTCATATTTCTCTCTCTCTCTGCCTTTTATGATGTCATTTAATTTTTTTAGAATTTTAAAATGCAATATCTCAAAAATTACAAGTCCGGTTGATGAATTGCTAAAGATTATTATTGGAAACCGAACAAAATGAGATATATCATGGCTATATTTTAAATATTTTTTTAAAGATGGAGCACATATGCCATTTAATTTTTAGTATTAAAATATAGTTGATATGGGTCTTATTTTGTAGATAAAATTGGTTATGTGACTTAGGAAATAATATTGCATAAAGTTTTTGCAGGCATACGATGATTTGATGGTCGATCACATCAGTTTTATAAAAAGGCAAATTAAAAGAGTTTTTTAACCATTCTTATTATTATTAGTCAACTTACATAAATAGAATTAAATATACTTATTATAACCATTACCACACCTACGCACAGCTATTCAAGGCATCAAAAGGAGTGGTGAATCATCATCCTCTCTCACCGCTCTCTCTCACATCCACACACAAGTGGTACATATACACATGCAGCCTATCTCTCTCTCTCCTCTCTCTAACATGCATACACCTGAGCCGCGCCTTTAATAATGGCGCGGTTTAAGCCGGCTCGACTTGCCATGTCAGATGCATGGCGGGCTTGGTCAACCACGTGGCCATCCAAGTCGCGCCTCCATGTAAGGCGTGGTTCAGGTAAGGAGCCGCGCCTTCGCCTATGGCGCGTCAAAATCTGCTAGTTTTAAAAATAGTTTTTTCTCCGTGACAGATCTGTAAATAGTTTTCAAAAAATGCTAAAAATAAAAAAAAATCCATACCAAGTATGATGCTATGCCCTGAAATGCGATGAAATTGTTGCAAGGTCTCCGTTTAACGTAATGTAGCAAATACATGTTGTGTTATTTATTTGTGCTTCCTTGTCTTGTCTTGTGTATGTATGGAGGACGCTGCTTGTGTGAACTAGTTAGATCATTGATGCTGGGTCAGCAGGGTCGGTAGCAGCGGCCTCAGCTCCACCGTGCTCGCTGGCTCCCTGAACCACCATACTTTTCTGAATCTTAGTAATTTTTTTTTCATTTTTTGATCTGAAATTTGGCGTTAATTCCTGAACCAAATCTCATTTTTGGTGGTGAATGCTGCAGTTTGCGGCGTCTACACCAGAAAAATCAGATCGCACCTGCATTTAGGAAATATTTGATGAGCTGAATCTTTTTCACCGTTCATGGGTCCGTTGGTACGACATCTTCGACGAGCTAAATGTTTCACCGTTCATGGATCCATTAGTATTGGATATTTAGTCATTTTACATCATGCTTTAATCCATAAATACGATAAGCAAAATACAAACGCAAGTATAATGCAAGCGACAGCTTCATATTCGCTACTGCTACACATTCCAGCAAAGCATTTCATGCAGAATATTATAACTACAGCAGCAGCAAAATAAAGCATACAGAGAGGGATTAGTTTATACCCCATCGTGGCACTTCCGGTACCCGCGGACAGTGAACCACTACCGTCGCCGCTCATGTTGACGTCGGTGTCGGTGACGGTGTTGTCGGTGATGACGTCGTCAGCAGCAGGAGTCCGCCTAGTGCTCACAGGCATAGCCCGGGAGCGTGGAACAGCAGCAGCAGTCGCGCCTGGAGAGCGCTCCCCAAAAACTTGATTTCCCGCCTACCCGAGCAGGTACGCTTGACGGGTAGAAGTTCCGGAGGCCTGCTGCCAGAGACCTCTGTGCGCGCAGAGGCTCTGGTCGGAGATGCGCAGAGCAGCTCAAGCTCAGGAAGGAGGTGGTGGCTGGAGAGGGAGAAGCACGGGAATGGGATACAACCCTAGCGTGCGGACAGGGGCCTTTATATAGGCGCGCCCCTGTCTGCTTCCCGTTACCCCTTGTCCGGGGGAATGAACCTGGACGGGGTGGTTGGGAGTTAGGAGTTGGGCCGAGGCCCAGTGAGTGACAAAAACTTAGCCAAACCAGCCGGCCCACGCCCACGCCCACGGCGCGTCGCGTCCGCATCGCGACGCGGGAGGGCGCGCGGGCGGGCGGCGCGGCTCGGCTCGGCGGCGGCGGCGGCGCGCGCGTGTGGCTCCCAGGTTCTCTTTCTCAACTTGTCTATGAGAGCATCCCAATACTCACTATTTAAGTTGATTACCCTCTTAGTGATTAATCCATTTGGTACTAATCACTTTTGCACCTAACACTAATTGTGGGCCTTTGAGGTTATTGAATTATTAGATGGGCTTGGCCCAATAATTCTAACAATCCCCACCAAACATCAAAGGTACACTGTTAATGCCTTCGGATCTGAACTCGTTTGATATACCAGTGTTTCGACTCGACTTCTTTTGTTGGTCAGAGATTGACTCGACTTCTTTTTCTTCTTCAGGAAGCTCATCATAAATGCCAGTGTAGGGGGTGTTTTCAAGAATTTTCTCTAGGATAGCTTCCCCCTCACTAAAGGACATGTGTATGAAGGATCCTCCGAAGATGTGTCTAGGAAGAGACGGCTTCTTCGCTAAGACCATGGTAGAAATGACTTAGAAGGACATGGTCGGGCAAAGAGAGGTGGGCCGGTGTTTTTAAGACTTGTGAACCTAGCCCGGCTGCTCCTAAAGTCTCCTTCTCATGCTTTTCAAAATTAATAATTTCTTTTCGAAGGGCATTAACAAGTTTGGATGGGAAGAAAGCGAGACCAAATTTGTCTCGAAGTTCATCCCAATCTCCTTTTACTCCTCCCACATAATGAGCATACCAATGTTTTATTTGTTCCTTCAAGGGAGAATGGAAACAGTTTCCATCTAATGGTCTCTTGTGCCATGCCGGCAATGGTGAGGCATGAACACAAGTGCTCAAATTCCCTAAGGTGGGTGTAAGGATTTTCATCCTTTAGCCCGAGAGAAGGGTTTCGCCTTTGCACCATGGCTATAAAGCCGGGTTTGAATTTAAAGCTAGAAGGCGTGATTGGCTTCGATGATTGTGGTGGCTCTAGGAACTCGGCCTTTGGTGCGGAGAATTTATGAATAGGAGTGGAATCCATATGGTTGGTGGTGATTGATGTTTGTGGTGAGGTGAGAATGGTGGTAAAACAAAAAGATACACGGGCGAACTTGGTTCTAAACTAGCACAGCTACCGTTCCCCGGCAACGGCGCCAGAAAGCTTGTTGGGTAATTTAAACGCACACAGAAAAATCCGCAAGCGTACGGATACCGATGTAGCTTTCACCCGGGAGTATTCCAGAGTATCGATTTCCACGGGGAACGTGAAGTGTACTAGAGAATCAAGGTCGTCCAAGGATAAAGATAAGAAAACAAGATATAAATGTTTTTGGTGGGTAGAGAGGAACCTTCTAGAGTTTCTAAGTTGATTGGATGATCAAAATCTGGCTTACTATACTATACTTACTATGGAGCAGCAGGTCCTTTCCAACTCTCGAAAAGACTGGGAAGATAGTAATTGGGAGAAGGCTGCCTAAAGCTCTACGAAACACCAACCCGAACGTGATGGAATACAAAGGCCTGACAGAGCTGTCACCTCTGGGGCTACCACAACTATCCGTGGGATTGGGCGCAAACTCAGGTAAACTATAGCCTAGACACCACGTCTACACTATCGCTTACTACTCTAATTACCATGAATAACTAGAGCACTCAATACGAGCAGAGATCAAGTAAATAGAATAAAGTAGAATTAAATAAAGAACTAAACTTAGAAATAATAATTAGAGAACACGGAGAGTAGGCGGAAGACGAACTAGATCTTTTAAACTTTACAATGTTGAGGAAGATCCGACAGATCCGGCTCCTCCTCTCTCTCTCCTCCTCTCTCTCCCTATTTTCTAGATACAACTAGACGAACTAGAACTAGAACTAGATGAACTAGAACTAGAACTAGATGAACTAGAGGGACCCTCTTCTACTTGGATGGAGGATGAAACCCTAGATTATGATCTGTAGAAGAATAATGATGGAAAACTAGAGGGGGGGCGCCCTCCTTATATAGCCCTGGGGAAGTCGCCACGTCATCGATCCACGTGAAGCGCCATGTCATCGATCCGCGTCACATTTACTCTTCACCATTGGATCGAACCGACCTAAACGGACGATTATTATTCATCCTCAAAGGCGGTGGAACAGGGATCCGTGAGGCTGACGCCCGATGGGCGAGGTGCCCAGTCGGCCGCCCAAGGGGGGGAGTCGGCCGACTCTCCACCGAGCCCGTTCGGGCTCCCGTTTGGTCCAGAGCCTTCTCGAACCTTCCAGATTACAGAATTTTCACCGGTTCCCGATTATCTCTATGTAAACCTGACATGTGGGCCTTCCTTGGGTATTTTCGGCTGACACCCTGCAGAAACAGACATTCACCAAAACTCGTGGAATTTCATTAGTGTAAGCCCTATATCTAGAAGGTAATTATGCTTAGGTCCTTTTTCATGTCTAGTTGACGGTAAAAATTGACACTTAACGACCGTCAACAAACTCCCCCAAGCTAAACCTTTGCTCGTCCCTGAGCAAAGCTAAACTCAGCCAAGGATCAGGAGTTGCTACAATGCTTTCACGCCTCAAAAGTACACATGCATTCAAACAGGAACTCTCTTCCAGATTAGAGTAAACTATTCTAACTTTCAAACTTACCCATATTACCTTCCACCATGGGGCTTGTAGCCTTCACTAGGGTCTTGAGCAGTTGAAAGGCAAAACGGTCAAGTCAAGCACTATGTCTCAAGCTCTTTGCTCAACCTTCATTCCGGAGTTTTTGCAAGTTTTTCAAATAAAACTCAGAGATTCCTAGTATGACCCTCTCAAGTCTCTCTTATGTGGTATTTCTGGATCCTTACCAAGGCATTGATGGTATATGCCTTCTCTCTTCACTCATGATATGTGGTATTTTTGGCATAAGGCATAGTAACAGTGTGCCTTCACTCTCTCACCCTACCTCTAATAGGCTTATGTGGAGTTTGTAGGTGAGAGCTTATACATATGTTGCATAGTCAAACCATGGATCCGAAGAAACTGGACATACAATCAAATCAAGGTGTGCATGTATGTGGCCCTATATATGGGTTAAGTGGATATATGGTGGTAGTGGAAAATGGTGATGATAGATATAAGAGAAATGAAGGGGTAGAGGGATGATAATGGTGAACACCTAACTTCTACTTTTGCTCCTTGAAGAAATTCATACCTCCTTTGAAATTGAACCATGAAGAATGCGGATAGAACTTGGGATCTTGAAGATCTCGCATATGATGGGACATTGTTGTTGGGATATTCCTTCTTGCTCTTCTCTTCTTCTTCTTCTCTTTCTCCTTTTTTTTCTTATCTCTTTTTTTCTTTTTTTCTTTTTTTTTATGATGATGAAGCACCTTGATCTCTTCCTTGAAAATATTGATGGATGTAGACAAAGAACGTATACTTGGAGCTTTATTGGATAACAAAGGGCTAGCAATGGATGAAGGGATATTTGATGCTCACTCCTAGTGTAGGAGTAGAACAATTTTTAGGATGTGTCTAAATGGATGAATATGGTTGCGCATACTTCCGGGGTAGAAGTAGCGAGGGGTGCATGGTGTACGTGTGTGTGATCTTGACTTTAAGCGTATGACGAGTTTCTAAGGGTCAACACAATCGACCACACTCAAAGCATAAGTAAGTATAAGTGGACTTCCTAGTCTAGCAAGCATGTATATATGGCTGTGGTAGGAATTCAAACTCTCATCATACAGAACTCATCATGCGGCAGGTTTAAATTTTCAAAAGATAAATTCTCCGGAACTCTAGTATCACTTAGAACAAGATAAACGCAACTCGAGACCTTCCCATATCATACCCGTCAACCACCTAGACTTAGATTAAGCATTCGCTACCCACAAGTTTCGGTTGAGCAAATCTTAGATCAAAACAAGTGTGTCTAAAACTTGGGAGAGTTCTAGGTTGAAAACAGGTACTTGAAAGGAATTACGGCGAGCAACAACTATTCATCACTTCCAAAGAGTTTATTCTAGGGATTTATTTGAGCATGCAAAAACTCATACACCCTCCTTTTATTTAACAAACTAAAAATTATACGAGAACTAAATATATATAGCAAGCAAAGTAAAATAAATAAAAAGGTAACGAGAAACACTTATCTAGATACACGGGGGTGCTCTCCCCCAAGCTGGATGTTAGCATAGTCCCTCACTCTTGTGATTTGCATGTAGATCTTACTCTTCTCAAACTTTCCAATTCTGCATGACTCAAATAGACAACAAAACTTGTGGAACGATTAAGTGTTAGGCCTAAGAGTTTTAGTTGTCTAGAGCCTCTACTAAGGAGTTTTTAAATTGGATCTTTAAATTGCAAAATTCAATCACATCAATTTCTTCTATGTTTTCGGGTTCAAGAAAAACTTTCAAACGTTGACCATTTACCTTAAATGTATTACCTATATCATCTGAAGTGTGATGGCACCATGAGATGCAACTTCAATCACCTTGAATGGTCCTTCCCATTTGCTTCTAAGTTTTCCATGACCGAAGAGCTTCACTCTTGAGTTGAATAATAGGACTTTGTCTCGGGCTTGAACTCCTTGTGCTTGATTCTCTTGTCATGCCACCTTTTGGTTCTTTCTTTGTAAATCTTGGAGCCGTGGTAAGCCTTTTCTCTCCACTCTTCCAGCTCGAGATATTTGCATCGACGATTCTTGCCGACTAGATGGAGATCCATGTTCCATTTCTTGATTGCCCAATGAGCTCGAATTCTAATTCAATGCAAATGGCATGTCTTCCCATATACTAGCCGATAAGGTGACATGCCTATGGGTGTTTTGTATGCGGTCCGATATGCCCATAGTGCATCATGAAGCTTGTACTTCCATTTCTTTCCCATTTCATCCACGGTCTTAAGGGATGTTCTTGATTTGCTTATTTGATGTTTTACGCTTGACCGCTTGTTTGGGGATGGTATGGAGTTGCAACGTTATGCTTAACTCCATATTCATCGGGAAATTGTTTGAAGCTCTTGTTAATGAAATGTGATCCTCCATCACTTATGACCATTCTAGGCGTGCCAAATCTTGGGAATATCACTTCATGGAACATCTTCTTGGCGTTCTTGGAATCAGCAGCACGACATGGTATTGCTTCTACCCATTTGGACACATAGTCAACTGCCACTAAGATGTATTCAGCATCTCCAGATTTTTGGAATGGTCCCATGTAGTCGATTCCCCAAACATCAAACAACTCTACTTGTAGGTTGTTCTGGAGTGGCATTGCATTTCGAGCATTGATGTTTCCATGTTTTTGACATCTGGCACATCTTCTAACAAACTCCTTTGTATCTTGATACATCGTGGGCCAGAAGAATCCACTTTGCCAGATCTTCGCATGCGTACGGAATGCTCCATAATGTCCTCCATAGGGTGATGCATGACATCTCTCTATGATTTTCATCGCTTCATCCATCGGGACACATTTTCGTAATAATCCATCAGAACAGAGTCGATAGAGATATGGGTCATCCCATAAGTGGCATCGAGCGTCATATTTGAGCTTTCTCTTATCTCCTCCTGGTGGGACATAACCTGCAACCATATAATTCACAATATCTGCGTACCAAGGGTTAGAGTGCGTTACTGCGAGGAGTGTGTCGTCCCGTAGGTAGTCGTTGATGGGCAACTCATGTGTTTCCTTATATCTTTTGAGCCTAGACAAATGATCGACTCACTGAATTCTCTACTCCTTTCTTATCTCTTATCTCTATGTCAAATTCTTGGAGTAAGAGAATCCGGCGGATCAACCGAGGTTTAGCATCTTTCTTAGTGAGCAGGTATTTAAGTGCGGCATGATCTGAATAAATGATTACCTTTGCTCCAACTAAGTAAGATCTAAACTTGTCTATTGCAAAGACAACGCCAACAACTCTTTTCGGTGGTGGCATAATTGAGTTGCGGCCCATCAAGGTTTTGCTAGCATAGGATATAGCATAGTGCTTTTTATCTTTTGTTTGGCCGAGAACGGCACCAACAGCAAAGTCGCTAGCATCACACATGATCTCAAAAGGCGGCGTCAATCGGTGGCTGGATGATTGGAGCTGAAATGAGTGCTTGTTTGAGGGTTTGAAAAGATTCATAGCACTCATTGTCAAAGATGAAAGGTGCATCCTTGGCTAAAAGTCTAGTGAGGGTCTAGTGATTTGAGAAAAGTTTTTGATAAAACGCCTATAGAACCCCGCATGGCCTAGAAAGCTTCTCGATTCCCTTCACATTTGTGGGAGGTGGAAGTTGTTCAATAACTTCGATCTTTGCTCTGTCCACTTCTATCCCACGTTCGGACACCTTGTGTCCTAGCACTATTCCTTCCCGAACCATAAAATGGCATTTTTCCCGGTTCGGACTAAGTACTTTTCTTCACATCGTTGTAAGACTTTGTCTAGATTCTCCATAATCATCAAAGGTTGTGCCATAAATGGTAAAGTCATCCATGAACACCTCCATGATTTTCTCGATCATGTCGGAAAAATAGACATCATGCATCGTTGGAAAGAAGCTGGAGCATTACATAGTCCGAACGACATTCGTCGGTATCACGAAAGTTCCATACGGGCATGTGAAAGTAGTCTTATTTTGGTCATCGGGGTGGATCGGGATTTGATGATATCCGGAATACCCATCAAGGAAACAAAAGAAAGAGTGCTTTGCAAGCCGTTCCAACATCTCATCGATGAAGGGTAACGGGAAGTGGTCTTTCTTTGTAGCCTTGTTAAGTTTCCGGTAGTCTATGCACATTCGCCACCCCTGACAATGATGCGGTCGAGGGAATGAGTTCATTCTTCTCATTTCTAACAACCGTCATTCCTCCTTTCTTTGGCACAACTTGGGCAGGGCTAACCCACTCACTATGAGGGACGGGATAAATAATCCCGTGCAAAAGCTTAAGGACCTCTTTTCAACAACAACCTCTCGCATGGCATTGTTAAGCTGCATTGATGTTCCCTTGATGGTGAGATGTCGGGATCCGTAGGGATACGATGAGTGCAAAGAGCGGACTAATCCCCTTGAGGTCATGGAGTGAGTAGCCTATGGCCGATCTATGTCTTTCTAGGACAAGTGACAAGCCCGTTGGTTTCTTCTTGGGAAAGCTTGTCACTTATGATAACAGGTGTTTCTGGGTTGTTATTAAGAAAGACATATTTCAAGCCAAGAGGAAGAGGTTTTAGCTCTATTGGGGGTCGTGGTGGCAACTCGAAGGGGTCTAACTCTATAGGTTCTGCTAGCTCTTCCTCTTCTTCAATGAAGTGTTCATCGAACGGCGAGGTTGAGCTAAGTCTTCTAGAGATGCCATTAAGACTTCCTCAATAGGGTCTTCTTCGGGCTTGGTTCTACTATCGCGTTATGTGAGCGCGCAAGTGAGACATCTATAGTAGAGTTCCCCAGCTTTAAATTCAAGAGACTTTGTTTTGGTCGCTCTTGAAAGAGTGTCCCCAATGGTACACCAATCAAGAGGGAAGTGTTTGAGATGTCATAGATATGGAAATCTAGAAAATACTCAAAGCCTCTTATGCGTAACATAATAGTCTTGATGACCCCATAACTTTCAAGAGTTACTCCCGGAAAGGAGTTCTTAAAGCTTATGAGATGGGATCAATGACTCATTGGGGCAAAGTTGTTCGGCCCTGACCTTTGACATAATGTTCATCCCAACGGTAGGACTATAATAAGCCTCTATGGTGGTCCCCTTAAGGTTGCAACAAAAAGTCTCGAGGGGGCAATGATTCGGGCTACCTCAGGATAACTCCGTTTACCAACCACTCATGACTCATGATGGCTGAAAGTCCTTTAATGTGTTCCATTAAGAAAGGATCATTAGGTGGACCATCGTTATCCTCAAATGGTGCGAGTGCCTTGGAGGCTTTACTTGCATTGGAAAGTTTGAGGCATTCCCAAAATCTTCAAAAAGATCTACCTCGATTTCTGAGAAAACGTGGTAGGATGGGGCCCGACTTCCAATGTGGGTTGTGTTCCCATAGTGGGAGATTATTTAGTAACCGAATCATTAGAAGGATCTAAAGGAATTTTGAGATTGATTGCATTTATCTCCTTTTGTTGGTTAGAGATTGACTCGACTTCTTTTTCTTCTTCGGAAACTCATCATAAATGCCAAGTATAGGGGTGTTTTCAAGAATTTTCTCTAGGATAGCTTCCCCTCACTAAAGGACATGTGTATGAAGGATCCTCCGGAAGATGTGTCTAGGAAGAGAGCAGCTTCTTCTCTAAGACCATGGTAGAAATGACTTAGAAGGACATGGTTAGGCAAAGAGAGGTCTGGGCCAGTGTTTTTAAGACTTGTGAACCTAGCCCAGGCTGCTCCTAAAGTCTCCTTCTCCTTCTTCAAAATTAATAATTTCTTTTCGAAGGGCATTAACAAGTTTGGATGGGAAGAAAGCGAGACCAAATTTGTCTCGAAGTTCATCCCAATCTCCTTTTACTCCTCCCACATAATGAGCATACCAATGTTTATTTGTTCCTTCAAGGGAGAATGGAAACAAGTTCCATCTAATGGTCTCTTGTGCCATGCCGGCAATGATGAGGCATGAACACAAGTGCTCAAATTCCCCGAGGTGGGTGTAAGGATTTTCATCCTTAGCCCGAAGAAGGGTTTCCACACCATGGCTATAAAGCCAGGTTTGAATTCAAAGCTAGAAGCCGCGTGATTGGCTTCGATGATTGTGGTGGCTCTAGAACTCACCCTTTGGTGAAGAATTTATGAATAGGAGTGGAATCCATATGGTTGGTGGTGGTTGATGTTTGTGGTGGTGAGAATGGTGGTAAAAAGAAAAAAGGATACAGGTTCTAACTTGGTTCTAAACTAGCAAAGCTTGTTGGGTAATTTAAACGCACACACGAAAAAATCATAGCGTACGGATATCGATGTAGCTTTCACCGGGAGTATTCCGAGTATCGATTTCCACGGAACGTGAAGTGTACTAGAGAATCAAGGTCGTCCAAGGATAAAGATAAGAAAAGAAGATATATATATTTTTGGTGGGTAGAGATGAACCTTCTAGAGTTTTCTAAGTTGATTGGATGATCAAAATCGGGCTTACTATACTATACTTACTATGGAGCAGCGGGTCCTTTCCAACTCTCGAAAAGACGGGAAGATAGTAATTGGGAGAAAGGTTTCCTAAAGCTCTACGAAACACCAACCCGAACGTGATGGAATACAAAGGCATGACAGTAGCCCACCTGCCGGGGCTACCACAACTATCCGTGGGATTGGGTGCAAACTCGTGTAAACTATAGCCTAGACACCACGTCTACACTATCGCTTACTACTCTAATTACCATGAATAACTAGAGCACTCAATACAAGCAGAGATCAAGTAAATAAAATAAAGTAGAATTAAATAAAGAACTAAACTTAGAAATAATAATTAGAGAACCTGGAGAGTAGCTGGAAGACGAACTAGATGCTGCAACTTTACAATGTTGAGGAAGATCCCAGATCCGGCTCCTCCTCA
Organism: Themeda triandra; assembly: GCA_018135685.1. Taxonomy (NCBI): domain Eukaryota; kingdom Viridiplantae; phylum Streptophyta; class Magnoliopsida; order Poales; family Poaceae; genus Themeda; species Themeda triandra. The sequence continues at coordinate 187 of JAENPR010001488.1, read as the reverse complement.
GCTCTCTCCTCCTCTCTCTCCCTATTTTCTAGATACAACTAGACGAACTAGAACTAGAACTAGATGAACTAGAACTAGAACTAGATGAACTAGAGGGACCCTCTTCTACTTGGATGGAGGATGAAACCCTAGATTATGATGTAGAAGAATAATGATGGAAAACTAGAGGGGGCGCCCTCCTTATATA